>JAPYZA010005856.1:0-12295 GCA_030522685.1 Eupelmus azureus | reverse complement strand
AAAAGGCTAGTGGCGGTTGTGTGAAACAACTTTCAAATTTGTCCGACGAAATATGGCTTTTTATCGCTTATTTATTTCATCAAACTTTTTTAAAAATATCCTTGAATAATTTCTACAGGTGGCGAAACTTTGATATAAGCTTTAGAAATATGATAAATAATTAAAATTAACGAAAAACAGATTAGTCGTAGGAGGGTGCACCTATCGCGGTGAGGAGCACTCTTTATACCTAATAACCGTGTTTGAATTCGCGCGCGCTCAATTTCTCGACAGCTGGACTTGTTCATTGTTGGCATACAGTTGGCTTGGCATAGTCTCAAGTTCAGTTTCTTTACACAAGACTGTGATTTCGTACCTGTTTGTGTAGTTGTAAGTAAATATGTAATAAAAATTAGAGTAAGTTTGAGGAAGTTGACCTGTATATGAATTGTATTAATGTGCATAATACTGCACTGAAGCTTAATGACGTATGGATGCTAAGGAAATTTGCAGAAGTGCTAAACAAAAGTAAGATTACATAAAGTTGAGGTTAGAATTGTCATAAAATTGAAAGATTTCCTCAAAATCTTATTATTTTAAGTTTTATGGCGTTTAGATTTTTCTATTATCAAACTTATAATACTTAATTTTATATTTCTAATAGATTTTTATCTGTAATGTAACAAATTTCTTAGATAACTTTACTCTTCTTCTTAAAAAATTATTTTAGTGATTACGTATTGATGATATTAAATCTTTATTAGGTATAACAAAAATAAAAAGTGGAACACAAGGTACAAACCACGAAATGCCACTTCTAGTAAAAATGTAAAAACAACATCAAAACAAAAAGATGAAAAACTATCTGATCATTCAGATGAATCAGATGATGACTTTGTATTGAAACAACATATACCAGCACAAGGATGGTTTCCAGAATCTGACTCTTCTTCATCGAGTGACTTTGAAGATTTTATACAATCTTTTAACAATAAAACATGTGACAAAAATTGGTTTGATAAAGAACTAGATGTATGTTATTTCTGTAATTTATTTATATAATGTGAAAATTGTTAATCTTAGATTTTAATTTGACATATTTGAATATTTTTGTAAAGATAAATTATTTGTAATTTTTAGAATGTTCAAGTGAATTCAGAAGATCCCAAGGTCAATAAAAATTCTAAAGAAAATGAAATTATCAAGAAATCAGCTGTGCAAGATACTGTTGAAAGTAAAAGCCAAGCAAGTATTCCAAAAGTAAAAACTGATACTGTAAAAAAATGTATAGTAAAAAAGGATTCTGATACTATTGACAATGATGAAGAAGAGTTAGACTTTTTACTATCTTTAAAAGATCCAGTTCATATAGGACCAATAAGTGTGAACCCAAATATTGAAAACGGTTAATAAATTTTTAATAGCTTAATTTTGATAATTTAACTTTAACTTTAATAATGAAATAAAATTTTTATGAACATATAGAAAGAAAACTTGCTGTCCAAATTAACAATGGCTCAGATCAAAAAGTTGTGAAATCAATAGATCTAGAAAAGTGGCTGGATTCAGTATTGGATGATTGATTTATTAGTAGCTGTAAAATAATATGGAATTTACTCCCTTAATTGTAAGTATCTACATATATTTATACTCTGTTTACAAATATATACATATTTAAGTGAAAAAGTAAATAATAAAGCTCAATATAATTCTTGAAATATATCAGCAATGTATGATATTCCTATATCTCATACAAGAATAATTTTTATCAGTTTAATACTGACACAAGATATTCATGCATATAGTCATAAACTACAAGCATAATGGCACCTCCTGGACCAAGTCTCACTACTTTTGGCAGAAGACCTTTATATAAGGCTTTAAATCTGTAAAAAAAATAGATATGAATTTAAATGATAAAACTCTATTTTTGAACTCCAATCAAGTGCTTTTTACATACCCTTCTGTTCTATAAACAAATGCTATAGTTTTTAAGGTTCCTTTATATTTATGACCTTCAGGTCCTTGAATTCTGCTCTTAGCAACATCGAATGGTATGTTTAAGCAAGATGCTACGCTCCCAGAAAAGAATCCTATGCTTGCCTAATTAACATTAAATTAACTTAATTAATCTCTCAATACAAAAAAGTTTAGTAATTGTTTTATTTTGATTTAATTTATATAAAATCATATTTATTGTTTAACCGTAATATTCATAGTTTAAAAATTAAATAAAAAAATTGTATTTCAAGCTCATAAATCTTTATCTTTGAGTTAATTAATTTAAAACTTGAAAATCTTTGATTACATTTTTAATTTAAGCTTTGAAAATCTAAAAATTTTGTTTTTATGCATAATAATTTACCTTTCTCATTACGTTTATTTTCTAAAGCTTAAACCATCACACAATTATAGATCATTCAGTGAATAAATTGAAATTTTTGTTTGGGATTTAGTTTTTGCTTGTTATTTTTTTATTATTCTACAAACGAAATATTTTTTAATGAAACTCAATACTATGATGTATTAAAAAAAATATAGATCAAGATTTTTGTTTGCTCAATTGTTAAAAAAAAAATTAAATTATTTTATTAAAATAAATGATAAAAATTCATTTTATACTTATAATAAATGTTAAACTATTTTAAACCAACAATGTTAAACTCCTATCAATGCTGACAACAACAGTGACCCATACATTTCATGGTTTAATTGATAAAAAAAAAAAAAATATCGTTAGAGAATAATAATAATTTCCAAAATACGTTTTAAACTCATTTTTTCGTATTTAATTTGAATTTTTTAAAAATTTCCCAAAGTTAAGTTGTAACAAAAATGACTTCGCCAAATTTTCGAAATATTGAAAGTTAAATGAAATAAAACGAATTTCTGCATTCTTTATAGGTACCAAAGAGGATTTCACACTGCTTTAAGACAACGTTATGTTAAAGTCTTGTATTTACCGATAATAACATGGACCCCTTTTACTTCAATTTTCAATTTTGAAAAAATATTATGTCGTTACTTTGTTTTCTTCTACTACAGAACAACAAATTGATGGTGAAATTATTTTCCAAAATTAAAAATTGACTTAAAAAATGAAGACTTTATTAGTATCATTATTTCAATATGAAATTAACGAAGAAAGTGCAAACTCCAAAATAAATAATTTTGTTATAATAAATAAAATATAATATTAATATAATATAATATTTATTATAATGTATTTTTATTATAATTTTATTGATTAATCCATCTATCATTATGTGGCACTTGTAGTAGCCCCTTAAAAATATAAAAATAAAACGGTCAAAAATTACTTTACTCTATGATTTTATCATTACCTTGTTTGCCAGTATCAAAACCGCTTAAATAATTACAGTATCCACAAAAATTTTAAATAGAGTTTGCACTTGAAATAATTTCGTTCAACAAGCTTTATCAAATAATGTGTTCATTTATTATGAGAGTAAATGATTATTGAAATTACCTTTGTTAAGAACTCTGCCATAGGATCTTTACTTTGTGGGATGTAAGATTTGACGGAATGATAAAAACCAAAGTAAAAGCCATTAAAAATGCCGTTCCTCATAAGAGTTGCAGTTAGGCCCTTGTTTAATCCATTGAGACCAAAGCCCTGATTCCGAATAATTTCCCGTGTAATAGCTACCGTGGACGGACTGTCTTTCATGTGTTTACGATCCGACTGAAGTCGCACTTTGATCACTTCAAACGGATTAACCAGGAATCCCTCTGTAAATCCGGCACACAATCCAGCAAGAGAAAATGTCTACAACGACGACTTTAGTCAGCATTTTCCAAATCTTTTTGCTCAATTTCCACTGAGAATAATAAAATTTAAAGTGTAAGTCTCCTTTAGTTGTTTTTAAAGACTTACCAGCGGTGTTGGTGCGCTTGCACCGAATAGGAAAAATTGTTTGTATTGTTCGAATGTGAAAAACTAGAATTCAGAAAAATATTGTTACGGCTGTTGCATGCGTGAATAAAAGAATCGTTCTAACTATCCGCTTAAATAAAACTCACTTTCACCGCTCGCTTAGGCGTTTCTACCAGAATTGGCGGCACAATTCCCTTCCAATAAGCAAAAAAGCCTTCGCTCCTATACATTTTTTTCAGACAGTCCCAGATGCCTAGTAAATAATTTGCATACTTATTTCGAGTGATAAACGAGTCAGCCTCATTTGACTCATTATATAGATTAAAATTTGATAATTAGTACAAAGCAAAGTAAAGCTTTCAAATAAGAATAAATTTGTAAGCAATTTAGACAACATTTTAACTTGATACTACTACCATGTGTAATCTTCATATTACAAGAAAATTCTATTCACACATAAGTAAAATGTTCTACAGAAGATAGCAACCAATAATTCCCAGAACTAATTAATTTAGTTATTATTTATTTTCAACAATAGTTAGTATCTTACTCAAAATTATTACCTTAAATAAGATCAATTAAAATTGTACGCGATTATTCAAATAAGAACACACCTGTATAATAAGTTGGATCACGTTCTTTCGTTTTCACTTGAAGCTGAAAACGTGTCTTTACCAAATCCATTGGATGCATTATGCAGACCTCAACAAATCCAGCAGATCCGCCAGATCCAATTTGAATAGCGGCTTCTTTTGCCCAACTCCTTTTCTTGGGAACCTCTTGTAAAGCCATGATTCAAATGGTAGCTTTTTTTCTCTCAAATGAAAAATCCAAGTAAAAACTGCAACTTTTACCAATCGATTGTTTGACAAGCAACTTGATTAAATATTTCCGATCATAAAACTGATCGATTTATAACAGATCTTCTGTTCTTCAAAAAAATCAGCATGTACTTTGTCTTCTCAAAGTACTTAAAATTAATAAATTGTGCGATTGAAAAATGCATATAAAAATGCTGTTTCCACAGTCTCGAGAATATTTGTGCTACTTATCTTCTAGCTTCTGTGCTTTTTAAAAATTTGTGCTCAATCATTCGTGGAATCTGAAACAATAAAATTAATTTCTTAATTTCGTCATACTTTAAAGCAGACCGTGTAATCTAAAAATATACCCTACATTTAAAAAAAAACCGATCAAAAGAGTGCCGCAATATTTGCAAAGTAATACATGAATATAATTTCAAAATATCTTATAACTTTACATAACAATAATATACATGTATCCACGCAAACCGAAAGGAAACAGACGTTTCTCGTATTACAAACACAATACACCGCTCGGTGAACGCGAGAATTTCCACAGCCAAACTCGGTCAAGTCTGCCGATCTCTTAATCTTTCCTTCAAAACAAGCAGCGAATTCACCAACACACAGCGTCCAAATTTAGCGCGAAACGCAAAAAATCTCGCCTAGAAATTCGAGCCGGCTAGCCTGCTTTAGTACATGCACGTTGATAAATCGGTGCAAACTTACCGGGTGTCCGTGCCGATTAAACTCGAGCCGGCGATTGAATTCGAGGCAGAATATTAGCGTGCAAAAGCGCGCTCTGTGTTTCTGTAATAAACCACCGGACGCGTGATTGTGTCTTGCTTATCTTGAGGCGATTGATAACAAGAAGTGCTTATAGTTGAGCGAGCGGGCTGGCTTCCAAGAGAGAGCGTGATTGACAGATCCGATGAAGCGGAAAGTTGTCCTTGTGTACGGTTTTGTAGAGGCTCGGACTGCCGGCTGAAGTTAGAGAATTTATGTTGTAGTGTATTTTAGGAGCTAGTTTTTGGGGTAAATGAGACTTTTGGTGTGGTAAAGAGTAGATCAAAGGAGAGGTTTGTTGAGGGTTTGATGGCTTTGAAAAGTTTAAAATAGTCGCGTGAGCAAAGTGTTAAAAGTCGTGAAATATTGAAAGGAAAATATTTTATTTTTGAAAGATGTTTGAAAGAGTTTAAACGCTGTTAATGAACTATTACGTAATAAAGACTTCAGTTGTTCTCTTGAGATCTACAATTTTGTTTAGATATTTATTTTAACAAATGAAATAGTAAACGCTTATGTCATACTGACAATGATTTATGGAATTTATCATTTAATCGTAAAAACTGTACCGTGAAAAACAACGCAGGTAAAAATTTATCTTCATTAAAAGAACACCTTTTATTTGATTAGAATCTTCATATCTAAAAGCACTATGGTTTTTGTATAGAAAATATTATCTTGCTTTATATAGCTAGATTTTCTAGATTGGCACCAACTATCAACTAAACTTAAAATTTATATAAAGATTACGAGATATATAATTTTTAAGATTATAGTTCATTAAATATGTAAACAGTATTTATATTTCGGAAAGTCTTTTATTATTAAAAATTATTAACAATACATTAAAAAATCTTTGTAATTTTTACAACATACTATTGTCGATTTCTAATAACTATATAAATAAATTTTTTAGAGATCAAGATGTTTAGAACAAAAAAAAAATATGGAAATATATTGTTCAATATTAAATATTAATTGAAGTTAATTAAATAAATTTTTTTGTGTAATGAACTTATTCCATTGTTACGCGAGGGAAATGCGCAGGTCGGGGTTCATGTAGATACTCTTAGTCCCTTTTGACTTCGATACTTTATTGCTTATCGTGTTGGAGAGTGGAGAGAGAGTGAGTGTGCTGCAGCGCCGGGAAGACGCGTTATCGCCTTTGCGATAACGCCTCTTCTCCGTCGGTTAGACTTGCGATTCCCCGAATCGCAAGTCGAGGCCGACGCTTGATCGCCGGCCGTTGCGCCGCACTGCAGCGTCAGCAATGCGCACGTGCGATTCCCCATCGTGGGAACCGACGTACGCCAACGTGCAGTACGTCACGCCATTTTATTTATTTTTTTCAATTAAATAGTCTTGGTTTCAATTTTAAAATAAAAGTATTAAAAATATTGCAAAATTTATCGTCGTCTTACAGAACGTAGTCCTATATACAATGTGCAATTTTGCACATGAAAACTGAAATAATCTTTGAATCTGTATGTTATTCATTAAAATTCAAACTTTTACTATACTAAAAAGTTAGAAAAATATGCTCACAATGAGGCTACCTACTGCTCGTTTAGAAATGGCCAGGTTAATACTAAGAAAATTAACTATATAAGCGCTTTTTATGGAGTGCATTTATTTTAACCTTGGCTTTTCAATAACTACGGCAAAAATGCATTATACGTAGGAGATATTTGATGTGTACATTTTACTCACGCGAGCTAAATAATCCCAACCTTTTCCATATTTTAAATATTTACAGAAGATTTTAATTACACAAGTGTTGTGTTTCAGGGCTTCTTTTTTTATACACGATGTGTGTCAAGAGCGGATACCAATCTTCGATAGTACACGAAATTTACACGAATTGAGAATTTAATTATACTTAATATTTTGAAGCTATTATACGTAAATTTTGTCAATCGAAGAAATAATCACATTTTCAATCTACAACGTCGTTTCAAAAACATTCCTTAAAAATTTCCATTTAAAAAATCCAAAACCAAACCAACGCGCCATCCTCACCAACTCTTACACAAACGTTCGAAAAAAAAAGTTATCAAACTGCATCGAATTCCCAAACGCTCGCGCATTCCAGTAACCCAATCGTCCATCCCGATAAGCGCACAAAGCACACCCACGCAGAGCGAAAAGCCAGGCGCTAATGACCTTACATAAGTTCAATAAGACACTCATTGACCGAATCACTCGAAAAGCGCGTGTATATGCAGCTCATTCGCATATATACATATTTTATCTATATAAGTATAAAGCGCCGCGGCCGAGCTAGAGATCGAGAGCGTAATATACACTTATAGCCACGTTTATGCCGCTACTACCGGGGGGAGGCCTTGAAAAGCCTACTCGATGGCAAGGCTGTTTATCTGTCGGCGCGTCACGATGACATAGAGAATTTTAAGCATTATACAATTTGCAGTTTGTGTCGTGCCCTTTTCTGCAACAATAACACTTGTTGGCTGTGAGGTTTTGTTGTTTTTGTTGGGGTGGGTGGGGTGGAAAGTTTTTTCGGGTGATAATTAATTTAGGTGTTTAATCGCGATTTTTAAGTGATTAAGATAAAAAAATTTGTTTTTTAAATTTAGTCGTAATATTTGTTTATTTATTTAAATAGGTTGTTAAGTCTAAAATATATTAGATATTAATGCTATTAATATATGCTATTAATGATATTAATCTAGAATAGATCTTAATGCATAGATAGCGAAAATAAAACTAAGTAAATTGCATAAAATAATTTAGTAATTTTTTTCATCTAATATTTTAAATAAATGACTACTTGTTACAGTTTGTTATCTACAACAAGGTTTCAGTTTTCTTTTTTATTTTCTAATTTTATTTGTTGTTGTTAATATTGAAAACAAGGAAATATTATTCTAAAACAGATAAGTAACAATATAAAGAACTTTAAACGAGCTTATTATCGAGTACTAGCAAAACTTTCATTCCGATAATCTATCTCCATCAAATACAACAATAACCACTACCTAAAAGCACGCTCAAAAACACTAACTTTAATCGCATATTGCACTACTCAAACCGCTCCTTTCCAAACCTCCAACAAAATTTCAAACCCGCGCACAAACAATGCCAAGTACTTTTTCAATAATCAACCAAAAGCCATTAACCAAACTACAACCTCGTCTCTATCTCGCATCAAAGAAGCGCATTACATCATCCATACTTCAATCTTCAAGTCCCACTCTTCCCACCTAGACACAACCAAGTCTTTATTTCGCCGATCGAGGAAAAAAAGACAGCGAGGCCCAAAGAATCGCGCGAGAAGGGGAACTTATATACATCGGCAGAACGGACAGTCATTGTCGGGCTCTCCTCCTTTCCACGCTCTTCTTCGCCGGTTCACACACCGATTCATCTTTTCGGAGCGCTCCGCACCTATATAACGATCCATTAGGATACGTCGACGAAATCGCGCGCGCTAAGCGCCCCGGCGACATGCCGAAGACAGAGATAATTGAATAGTCGGCGCCTGAGAGGGAAAGAGACGGGCGCAAAGTGTATACGTGGGTTACGCGAGATTGCGACTTTATCCGCGGGCAGAGTAAGTCAGTCGTTAGCTGGCGGCGGTTAGAGTCGCGCGCGCTTCGGGACCGAGCAGACGAAAAATCGAAAGCATGGTCACAAGGCAGAGGCAGGTACGGTCGGAACTGTGTAATTGGTTTTCTTTTTATTCTCCTTTGCGCACTTGCTTGTTTATACTGTGGTTCGTTGCTTGGCTCGAGCGGCGCGTAATGCGATTGTTTTCTTTTGCGGATTTTCTTAGCTCTAAGTTTTCTTATGTTCGCCTGTAGAAGAGCTTGCTTTCTTTGTAGATCGGCACTCGCGCGAACGTCAATTTCGGGCGGTGTGAAAAGAAAAATGAAGGAAAATGTACCCCTTGTAGATTTATTGTACACAGTTCGATTGGTTCAAATTAAGGTTTGACGTTTGCTTGCTTGATTTTCGGGCAGGATTTGATAGAGAAAATTTTAGGGACTTAGACTTTTAATTCGGTGCTTTTTAACGAATGGGTCGATAAATTCTTATAGAATTGAATTTTTGTAAAAAGTTTTTTTAATACAGAAGTACTCTGAATCTATAATGAGGTTTCTAATGAATAGTAAACAGTCAAATGGAATGAAAGTCAATTTGTAAATTATAATTTTATGACTATATGCATGTATATATTACATTTAAATATATGTATTCAAAAAAGTTTTCAAATTTGTATGAAAATTATCTTAAATTCTCTACAATATAATACAATAGAAGTTTATAGCTGTGAAATACAAAATATTAAATTTTTACAATGCTTAGTTTTAAAACAAATTAATTTTTTGTAGGTGAACAGAAGTCAAGGAGGGAAGGATAATGCAAATTCAGACTTCAAGACTTCTGGTGCCGAAAGGTCAGCACGAATGTTGAGGCGACAACGATGGCCCAAAAGAAAATATATAATTATTGCTGCAACTTTGGGAATATTATTTTTAATTTATCTTGGTCTTGCCAATGATGCAAAACCCCTTCGTCTTGGTAATCAAGCTATTGACAACTTGGCCATTTCACTTAATCTGCACAAACCATTTTATGTTGTCATCATCGATGCAGGCTCAACAGCAAGTCGAGTCATTGCATTTACATTTCACATGTCTGTAGTAAATGGCCAACTCATTTTGGATGATGAATTATTTTATGAAACAAAACCTGGACTAAGCTTTTATGCTAAAAATCCTAAAGATGTAGAAAAATCTTTGGAAATCTTACTAAACAAAGCTAAAGAAAGGATTCCACAGTCAGAATGGTCTCGAACACCATTAAGTATGAGAGCTACAGCTGGATTAAGACTTCTTCCTGGTCACGAAGCACAAGATATACTGGAAGAGTGCAAAAGGGTATTTAATTCTTCTGGCTTTCGAATATCGGATGATTCTGTAGCTATCATGGAAGGTTCTGATGAAGGTATTTTTTCATGGTTCACTGCCAATTTTCTACTTGAAAGATTTCCAAAAACAGGTAGCAGTTCAGATTATTCAACAAATACTGTTGCTGCATTTGATCTTGGAGGAGGTTCAACACAGGTGACTTTTGCCATAACACCAAGTGTAATTGAAAAACAAGCAGTAGAATTATCAGCACATGAAAAGAATTTGTACAATATTAATGTTTTTGATAGAAACATGAGTATATTCACTCAAAGTTTTTTGGGAATGGGATTAATGGCAGCAAGAAAAGCTATTCTTACACATCCTGATAATTATAAAAACGAAATTAAAACAGAACCATCATTGACATCTTCTGGACTTACTGAATTACCTGCTGAGTGTATAAATCCTATTATATCTGGTGTTGAGTGGCATTATGGTGGAAAAAATTATTTAGTTAAAGGTCCTGTAAATGGTACGCACAAATTAGTCAAGACACAAAACTTTGCTGGTGCTGATGAAGACAAACCTATAGTTCGATTTTCTACTTGCCTTGACATTATAAAAAAAGTTGTTGATACTGCTATTCCACATGACCTTCCTAGTCTTGCGGAGCATGAAATATATGCATTTTCCTACTATTTTAGTATTGATATTTTTTCTATTTATTTATTTATTATTATAAAATTTTTCAGACAGGTCTTATAGATCCATTTGCAGGAGGTATAATTACTGTTGAAAATCTTTACAAGAGTGCACTTGAAATATGTGAATACCCTAACACAGAACAACCATTCATGTGCTTAGATTTAACATTTATTTATGTCTTACTTCATGACGGATTTGGTCTTGACAAACAAACTAAAATTTTCGTAAGTATTATAAAATTTATAAGCAATAATATTTAAATAACATCTTTTACATAAAAGTTTATATTTTTAGCTGCGGAAAAAAATTAATGAGTCATTAAATAAAATTAGTTCAATTGCAATAAACAATGCAGTTTGGGTATGCACTGCATCTAAACTCATTTGCAATCAAATGCATACCTCTGTGATATTTCTCACTTTTAAACAGAAACATATTTCGCGAATCTAGAGTAAGTTTTTAATATTTAAAGAACTTCCATCTAATAACTTTTATAATGAATGCCAATTTAACTATCCAGGATTATTAATTCTAAAAACTAAATTATATTACATAAATATTAAATTAATGAATGTTATATTTAAAAAATTTAAAAAGAGATATTAGCTCTGACTATCTAGTAATTTTATAAATTAATAATTTTTGTAGATTTATGTAGTTACTGTTGTATTTGTTGTATTTACAAGAAATTCTTTATAAAACTCGTTGTAAAGTTATCGTAAATTTGTGGCATATATTCATTGAAAACTTTATATATAATAAGAAAAAATATATTTAGAAAATTATACTATTTTAAATAAAATGTGAAAACTTGTTAAATGACTACGACAATGAAAAACAAAGCGCTTTCAAAGATAAAAACATTATGAAAAATTTTATATTTACAATATTTATAAACATCGATTTTAAACATTAAAGGACCTGTTGTGCCTTTTTAATAAACTGACAACAAAATTATTGTACTAGTAATCTTTTACGATATGCACAGTATATGCTGTTGACTACAAAGCTTAAACGAAATGGAATGTTTTATACAGACATTAAATTTAGCACAAACTTTACACAATTATACTATGCCAGTATTCATATATTTCTGTAAATATAATTTAGACATAAATGTTTGATCAATTGTAAAAAATAATAAAAAACTGAATACAAATTGTCTAATAAAAATTTTATATATAAATGTTATACTGCTAATAAAAATATTTAAATAAATTTGTTATTAAAACTCTAATGTTCTATGT
>JAPYZA010005855.1:0-14321 GCA_030522685.1 Eupelmus azureus | reverse complement strand
TTTAAATTAATAAAGAAAATTTTAAATGTTCAAAATACATTGAATATTAAGATTTTGCAAAATAATATTGTAGTCTATTAGCTTGGAATACTGTAATGTAATAATAATTGATTATATAAGTACTTATTAGGATAGTTTGTTTTATTTTACTGATTTCATTTAATCATACTTATTCAAAAATAAAATATGTATTTTAACTTTCAAATTTAAAATAATTATAATGAATGAATAAATTGGTAAAAGTCTTTTAACTATTTATGACTATTGAATTTTATCAATCAAATAATAAGTAGTATCTGGTGATTTAGAATAACAGCTCAGATGACTTTTTTCCAAAATGCTTTCTTTTACAGATTATTTGTTATTTTTCATCGGTCCAAAATCCAATTGATTTGTCAGTAAATTTTTCAAACACGAAATATGCTGTTAAGTGGTTGTTCAAAAATACGCAAGATTTAGATCTTATTTAAGATTTCAATGCTCACGAGATAGTTTGTATGGGCTCAACTTGGATTCCGGTTTTATCTGAATTTGCAAGCCCACAAGCCGGCTCGGGCTCTCTCCGATGAGCCATAAGCCGGCTCGAGCGAGCTTTTGTACAGAACTAATTACTTCTTTAAAATAAAGAAAGAATAATTATTAACTGTTTTATTTTCTAAAAATTTTAGTTACTGAGTTATAAAAATGTATGGCTGGATAGTTAAAAGTAGATTAGGGATTACAATAATTTTTAACTTATTTTTTTATTTTTTAAATTTTTACTAAAATTATGTTAAATTTGAGAAATGTATCGTTTTTCTACTTCATTGAAAACAAAGTTAAATTTAAACATTTTAAAGTGGTATAGAATAATTTATAATCTTTTGTAAATTTTCTATTTAATATTTTCTAGTTTCAGCCATTAAATTGGATCAGCAATTAAATTATCTCTATAGTAATTAAAGTGTATTTGTTATATTTTTCTACCCATTTGCGTAAGGAAATCTAAAAACTTTGCATTTATAGATGTAAAATAATGTAAAAGTTCTTTCTTATACATTTTTAAGAAAATAATAAAATATTGGTTTATACAAAACAAAATAAAAAAAAATAAAAACACAACACTATATAAGCATTACCAATTCTCATTGAATAGTATATTGTTCAACTAGGGAGGAAAGTGGCTTTTTGTAGCGAGGATGAATTTTGAGCACGAGTGAGAGTCGAGGGCGCCTTTGGCGTCCGAGACGGACACGAGTGCTCAAAACATCATCCGAGTCTGAAAAAGTCACTTCCTCCCTTGTTAAACACTGTGCTTTTTTTTACAAGAGCATGCAGATGCCCTTTTTTGTGCACAGAAAAAGGATGAAAAATCGCCGGCTGCACAGTGTGTATTATTTCAATAACAACTGACGTTTTTCAATATATTTTTAATTTTAATTTTCCAAAATTTTCGGATTTTTCCAAAATTTTCAAATTATTTCAAAATTTTCGAGATTTTTCAAATTTTTTCCAAAATTTTTTTTTGAAAATTTTGAAAAATTTGAAAACATTTAAAAACTTTAATAAAATTTGTAAGAATTTGATAAAATTCAATTTTGAAAAAATTCGAAAATTTTGAAAAATCTCGAAAATTTTGAGATAATTTAAAAATTTTGGAAAAATTCGATAATTTTAAAAACATTTAAAAGTTTTGAAAATTTGAAAAAATAAAACGTAAATTTATTATTGAAATAATAAGTATGTGAAGCCGGCGATTTTTCGCACAAAAAGGGCCTCTGCATGCTCTTGTTAAAAAAAGCACAGTGTTTAACAAGGGAGGAAGTGACTTTTTCAGACTCGGATGATGTTTTGAGCACTCGCCAAAGGCGCCCTCGACTCTCACTCGTGCTCAAAAATCATCCTCGCTATTGAAAAAGCCAACTTTCCTCCCTAGTTGAACAATATACTATTAATATCCTTCACGTATGAAAAATCGCCCAGTAACATCCAAATTAGATGTGAACTTGTGTATTCAAATGAAAGGTAATACCATTTATAATATATTCCTATTTTCGAACTGTGTCATTTTTTAAGATTCCATAAATAATAATAGATTCTGTGAAAATACCTCATTTATACTTGCTTTGCATATATCTCGAATCAAAGCTCGTGTTTACTCATAACTTAACGTTATTTTTAAATCACAAAGAAATTAATTTAGTTTTATCAACGACAAAGTACACACCATACACAACTTAATTATAACATAACGATCAATCAAGGCCAAAAACAAAACAAACCAACTAACAAGTTTTTTTCGCCAGCCAAGCGACGCGCCCTACTCCAATTTTAAATTACACGGAAACAGCCTCTTATCAACTAGACGGAGCTTACAATGTTTCAATCGAGGTTTCAATATCTAAAGCCCCAAGCAAACGAGAGGGACAGACTGTCACGTGTAATTACAAACAAGAGGATACTAATATATCATCGCTCTCGCGATAAGACGTATACGCACGGGTGTATAAACCCACACTTGCGCCAATTAATCATTTCACTTCCAGACGATTGTATCCATCATTCTCCGAAGACGTGCGTCGACTGATTGCAATTCATTATAGCGCGTTCAGGTGAAGAGCGAAACAGATTTTAAAGTGAAATTGGAGTGCTGAACGAATTTTGAGATTTTCGTTCATTTAGCCACTTGATTGAATTATCTCGAAGTAAAACGGTGTAGATAACAATCGTTAAAGAAGAGTGAAATATCGATCTGCCGTGCAGAAGTAAAGTTTAATTTTTGGACTGGTTGCGGCCTTTAAATAACGTCTGTATTAGAGAGATATCTAAATCTATTACTTATCGCTGAAATAAGTAGGTATAAAATTGGAGCGTATAATCTTTGATTATACCAAGTACGCATTATCACCAAAGACACGCAAGTGGATTTCAAACGTAATTTATGCATTACTAAAACAACAATCCGACATTAACAATCACGTAACTACAGCAATACCCCTCAACTATACGTAAAAATCAACGGCAATCCGCGGGAAATTCAAAAAGCCGGCCAATTATCGACGGAGCACGAACCAGACCTGCACCTATCCCCGCGGCGCAAGATCGAGTCAGCAGAGAGCGTTTTAGAAAAAAAAACCATCGCGCCTGGAAATCTATATAGACTCGCGTGCGGGCTCAGCTGACGGCAGTCGAAAAATTCAAATTCACCCCCTGCCGTCGCCATTTTCGCGAGTTAGCAGCGCCGCCAACCGAACCCGCCTCCGTCTCCGCGCTTAGAACAAGCAGAATAATAACAGAGACCCGCAGGCGCTCGTCACTTTTTCACCGATAACGTCTGCTATAGCTGCTCGGATCGTCCCGGAGGCGCGCGCGCCAGGAAATACATAACATAACCCGGAAAACGAGCGCAAAGCGGATTCTCGGCTGGTGGCCACTTATATGCGCACGCGGCCCGCAGTGCGCGAGTATAGGAGCTGGCTAATCGTCGCGCGAGTCTACTACGCGGAGAGCAGCATCACTGTGGTGAGTACTGACCGAAAGGCGGCTCGCTCTTCTCTTTTTTTTTCTCTCTTTCTGTTTCTCTCTCTCTCTTCACTCTCTTGCGCGCGTTTGTGTATGTATATACATCGGCGGTGAGAGCACGAGAGCAGCAGCCTCCCCCTCAGCTCCCTATGTACATGTATACAGCTGCTTACAGAGAAAAAAGAGCGAGCTGTTAGGTGTGTGAGTGTGCGAGTGTGTTGGATTGGAAGAGAGGCATGTGTACAAGTAGTGTATATATATGTATCGTGTTGCAGAGAGTGTATAAACGTCTCGAGAAGAGAGCTGCGCTCAGTCAACGATTCCTTCGCAAATAGTCGGTGTGCTGTGTGCAGCAGCTTATAGTTCTGCGCGCGTGTCTCCTCTGGCGCGACTACTACGCACGGCACTTCTTTCCTTCTAATCGAGAGCAGACACAGTGAGAAAGAGAGACCGCAGCACGCGCGCGATGTGCTAATTTGGATTTCATCAGTTCCTTATTTGCTTCTTCATCCTTGATTAGGCCGATTCCGTCTGTAAAGTCAGGCGCTCCGAGAGAGCCAGTCTCAAATGTGGAGCCGAGGCAATTATGTCAAAACAGAGAATTCTCTCCTCATGCTCGTTACACTTTTCTATTTCGCTGTGAGTTCATTTTCAGTGTAAAGCTGGCGGACAGAGGCAGGAGTAGGATATACGTTATTTTCAATCTCTAGTGAGAGAAATTATTAAAGAAACACTAGCATCAGAGAGAGAAAGAGAACTAAGCTTTTGCAAAAAAACAAAATCACTAGTACTTTTTCAGTATACACCAGAACCGATTCGAATAAATGAATCGGACCACCAGGTTTTTGGCACCAGCCTCTCTAGCAATAAGTGCCTATTGTCCAAAGGTCCAGGCTAAACTTCACCGCCACCTTAATGTAGGCTCGGCCTTTCTCTTTTTCTTTCTTTTATTTTATTTTCTTATGTATAAATTATACTTTTATTTTATTTTTAGTTCATTAAATAGTGTTTGTCATGCTATTGCAACGGCAACTAAATTTGCATTTTTTGCTAATTAAGCTTTTTTTACAGATCGCTGTTAAAGCATCATTATTGTCACCAAAGTCTTCCCTTGATACTTGCCAAAAACATTCCTATATGGAGAAACTGGATTGCAAACTCTCAAGTGAAACACCAGACATTGCCTCAATGTCTGATAAAGAGGAGTTATCCAATGCATTGCAAAAGTTAGTAGTTTCTGAAACTGTAGATGAAAATGTAAACAGCATAGATGTTAATCTTAATACTGATTCTAAAGAAGCAGTAAAAAGAAGGCAGTCGATAGATAGAAGTAAATATAAAGAGTTGCGAAAATGGAAAAAAATTGGGAAAGGTAAGCAATCCTATAGTATTAAAAAAAAAATTTTTTTTTGCATTCTTTTCACACTTTTTTAAAATTTGCATAACTTTAATAAATTATGCTAATGTATGCACTGTTTTTCTTTCAGAAAAGGCAACATCGAATTCTGAAGAATCATTTGTCTTTAAACTACTTTCTTTCAATATATTAGCACAAGATTTACTAGAAACTCATGCATATTTATACAGAGATCACAATAGGCAAGCATTACCTTGGGAAAAAAGGAAACCACTTTTGGTACAAGAAATATTAGAAGCAGAAGCTCATGTAGGATGAAAAAATCTTAAGTATCAATACAAGTAAAATGTATATGCAATCTTAATCACAAATAATTTACAGGTGGTATGCCTTCAAGAAATGCAAGAAGAACATTTGAGAGAATTTTTAATTCCTTTTCAAGAAAATGGATATACTTACTTGTATAAAAAACGCA
Source organism: Eupelmus azureus (assembly GCA_030522685.1). Lineage (NCBI taxonomy): Eukaryota > Metazoa > Arthropoda > Insecta > Hymenoptera > Eupelmidae > Eupelmus > Eupelmus azureus. The sequence continues at coordinate 8,988 of JAPYZA010005855.1, read as the reverse complement.
CAAATGATAAAAAAGATGGTCTACTCCTTTTGTACAAGGATGACACTTTGAATTTGCTAGAGTTTTCTAAAGTTGAATTATACCAAACAGGTATTGAATTACTTAGTAGAGATAATGTTGGTTTGATTGCCAAATTTTCTCTAAAAGAAAGTCCAGAAACAAAATTTGTAATTGCAACAACCCATTTACTTTTCAATCCAAGAAGAAATGATGTTAGATTAGGTCAAGTTCAACTTTTATTTGCAGAAATCGAAAGAATAGCTTTTATTGAAAATACCCCGTGAGTATCTCTTAATCATGTTTATGAAAATGGTAAATGAATTTTGTTAAATAAGAATAATTTAACAGAATAGGACCACGATACCATCCTATTGTGTTGTCAGGTGATTTCAATCTTGAACCACACAGTGGAGTATACAAGTTTATCACTGAAGGTTCTATAGAATTTGTAGGCAAAGGTCGAAATTTGGAGCAATGTGATTATCGTTGTCTATCAAATTCTTTGATCCCTCCACATCTGTATGTTACAGATGAGTGTCAGCATTTCAATGTGCTATCACAAAGATTATCTGGTAAAGGCAGTGGTAAAGTTATGGTAAGATATTTATAATTTATTTTTTAAGTAAAATTTGAATGCACTTTATTATTGTAAACTTGTAAATATAAAAAATTTATGTTATAAGAATTTATCAAGAAATACTTAATAACTTAAGTATTTGGATAATATTTTTAATATTTGATATACATGATAATATGATTTCTATTTTAATTCTAGTTAAGAAATACAGAGAATAAAGATACACTGCAAAATTCACCAGACTCAGAAGCAAAAGTAAAGAGTTTAGTTGATGCTCATACAACTACTTACCAAAAAGTAGAAATAGCTGATGGACACTATGTTACATTTTCATCAGGACTTTTGACACATCCATTTCAATTAAGAAGTGTATATAATCACACAGACAAAACAGGAAAAAGTGAAGCAACCACATTTCAAAACAGATGGATAACTGTAGATTATATATTCTACAGTAGCATGAAGCCATTAGAAAAATATAGATTACCAACTGCAGACGAGTGCTTAGCATTCCTGCCTACGATACCAAACTCAATTGTGGGAAGTGATCATTTATGTCTTGGAGCTACTTTTGAGTTAAAAAAGAGATAATTTTATTCTAAATAATGGTTATCTCTTTACCCTCATGTATATATAAAGATTAAGCTATGACAGAAAATATTTGCGGTCATGTAATTTTATTATTATAAACATATTTTTTCAATAAAGTACAAAAGTATTTAAAAAAAATATATAAAATATAATCTATTAATTTTTATAATCACTGGTCTTAAATATATATTAGATTGTATTTATGATACTGCATTTGAAAGTAGTTTTTCCACTTGGGCACTTCCAGTACCAAGATTAGAATTTGAATATTCTAAAATACATTTATCTTTGAGAAGCTCATCTTTTGGACGAGCTATACAATTGTACTGACGGTAACAGCTTTCACTATACTTTTGAAAAGTCAGTAATAAATTTTTATCATCACCATCAGGACCAACTATAAAATCACACTTATATTTTAGTGGTTTGTCTTTGATACAGCATTCTAAAAATCTATAATCTGTTGTAAAATATTCATTGATATTTTTAAAGTTATGGATTCCAGCTTCTTCTCTCAAGATTCCTGTCACAAAAGTATCATCTATCCAAAAATATTTTGAATGATGTTTACTCTGGTATAATATTTTTAATGCTGTCAGCATGTCAATCACATAAAACCAACCAGAAAGAAAAGTTGGGTAAGTTTTTGCTGGAAATTCTTCCTTTGTTACATACCACTTGTCAAGTTTGTCTCTAATGGGTGCCATGTGTTCCAAAACATATCCCATTAGAAAATCTTCCTTAGTATTTGATCTTACCTTATTTTCTATAAGAGCCATTGCCTCGTATAAATTTACAATAATATCATCATCCATCTTCATAATATAAGAGTAGCTAATACTGCATTTATCCACAGCCCATTGTAGTCCCATCAAATGTTTGTAGGTCAAATTCTTGTAGTCTTCAATAAAGTTACCTTGTATAATATCTTGAAATTTTTGAGCTTCTTCCTCGATGGCAGCTTGGGTAACTCCTACCTTGTCTTGTGCCTCCTCACTCAAGGTACCAAGTAAAAAAATCCTTCTAACTCCAAGTTCTTTCAGCTCTTGTGTCGTATAAGCATTCCTCAAAGCATTCCTCTTCGCAAGATGCCCAGCGTAAGAAGTAATTATCCAAACAGCTTTTATTTTCCTATTATCATCTTCAAAGTCTTCGATATCCTCGAGGGAGTAATTGCACTTTGCATCAATGACATATTGAAAATTATCTAGATCCAATATCCTCATGGGATTATTACTCATCATCAATCTCTCATGCTCGCCATTCAAAAACTTCTCGACGAAATTCTCCGAGGCCGCAAAATATCGCGGCTCGTCGCTCTCATCGCTGCTCAGACCGGCGAACGCGATTATCAGCAGAACCAGAAAACACGTCAGCAGCAGAACCAGCAGCATACACTTCATTGCCATAATTAGCGCCGTTAGAATCAGTGAATTTCTCTCTCGAGCAAGGAGCGATTATTCTCATGTTCATTCAAAAAGCCGATCGAGCTTGCGCGCATACGCGAGATATACAAAAACAAGGCGAAAGCGCGCAAGTGTCTCGCGCGATAAAAATAAAAGAACGCAGAGAAAAGTAGAATAAGAGGTATATAATTAAAGACGTTTACCGCGATGAAAACAGAGAGCAGCGAGCGCGCTCCAGCGCCAGCTGTGCAGTCAGACGGAAGAAGTCGATCTCCCTCTCCTCCTGCCGCGAGAAACCAGACACCAGAAAAAGGATGAAGACTCGTCCTAAGCCCGTCGTCCGCACCTTTCCCTTCTCTCTCTCCTCCTCCCGGTGCGCCGAAACAACCTAAAAACACCGCGCCCGTCTGTATATATACTCCGCGCTCGAGCCGACTATACAACAGCTCTCGGACTCTCCCCACCAAAACTTCAGTGTGGGCCGCGAGTTAAGCCAGCGCCTGTATACACTCTCGCATTCGTCCAGGCCGCGCCGGCAAGTGTAAACATTCGCAGCGCGCTGCACTTGTATATACTTTAGATCAGCGCACCGCGCGCGCGCCTCTATTGTACTCTCATACATACATATCCAGACATTCGCGTCTGCGATTCGCGTGTGCGCGCGCGTCTCGGGGGGGCCACACACGTGTGCCGCACACGCGAGAGAGACGGAGCGAGCAAGTGTCTTCTAACAACGGCGGCAAGTTGCAGCTACGGCGGCAGCAGCTCGACGTGCTGCAGCCTGCGGATCCAGCGCGGTGCTTCTTCCAGGGCGACGAGCTGCTCCTGCAGCAGCGGCGCAGCTACGAGGCCATGCAGGAGATCTGCGAGAACCTGCGCCGAGCCATAGAGCACGGGCGCACCGACATCGTCAGGTCGATCTTGGACGCCTGTGAGTGTGTGTTTTCCTTTTGCGCTCCGTTTTTTTTTTGCATGCTTTGGGGAGCAGGTGCAAGCTCCGCCGGCGCGCGCGCTGTGATTGCAGGCAGGTGCGCGCTTATGTGTGTATATACGTGGAAGAGCGCGAATTTGATTCCACGCTGGCGAAGGGATATTCGCGTGCGCGTATGCAATTGGCGCGCGCGCGAGATGTGCACCGCCCGCAAGTGTCTGCGTGGGTGGCGGAGCGATTCTTTTAACCTTAGAGCGGTCATGTTTGGGCAGTTTTGTTTGATTGAGGAGCGGGGCAGAGGGGAGTAGGCTGGTTTGGAGTGGTTTTGATGTGGGATTTTTTAAGCGGAGGTTCGTGGCTTGAAGTGGGTTTTTATGGGGGTTTATGCAATTGAGCCGACATTGAATGGTTTGATTTAGCAGCTGATTTGATTGCGTTGTTTAATTGGATTATTGAGTTTTAAAAATTTTGTTAAACATCTTTAAAAATTTTGTTCTTTATATTATATCATTTGATACTATTTTGATTTTTTTCCCGGCGTAAATGGACTTTATTTCGCGAAACTAGAATTTAAGTATTGTTTTATTATTTTTTGGTTATGTTCGCATTATCAGCTATTTACGTTGGGTTAGGTTAGTTAGGTATATTTTATTAGCCGGTATATCGTCTGTCAAGTCGACACCACTGCAGCAGTATCTATATGAGTAAGCCCAAAAAGTGCAGTACCTGCAATTATTTTCGAGTAGCTTTTTCAGAACGTGATCAAATTTTGTAATAAAATGCTAACACTTCATAAAAAAACAAACGCGTTTTGATTCATTATTAGTAAAAAGTAATAAAAGAATATATTATGCTTATTTATTAATTTAATTACTAAACTGCAGGTGAAGATAATGATGTGGGCGAAGGAATTACAAAAGAGAAGATTTTGAATGGGCCAATTTTTGAAGAAGGCACACCTTTGTTATATGCATCTGTAGTAAGTTTCTTGTTTGCTATTGCATCATATATTTATTCTTACCTTCTGCAATATACAAAGATATTTTTAACTTTCAGCATAATCAAGTTGATTTAGTAAGGACATTGTTAAATTGTGGAGCTGATCCAGCTGCAACAGATATTCAAGGTCGTAATGCCTTAGAGGTGGCTGTAAATGATAGAATCAGACAGATTTATATCGAAGAATTATTAAGAGCTACAGCAGCATCTGAGTAAGAATTTATTATTTATTCTCATGATTTTTGCTTATTAAAATCCCTCAAAATTTTTTTTTAATGAGTAATTTATATGTTATTTTAGAATTGAAAGAGTACAAAAAATATTATCTGCTGGTATAAATGTAAATTCTTGGGACTCGGAAGCTAGCAGAAACACTCCTTTACATTGGGCAGCTTGCTATGGCAATAAAGATATGGTACAATATTTAACAGGTACAGAAATATTACAAAAAGTGATAATAAGTTATTTACATAATTTTATATCAATATGTACTTTTGTATTTCATAATTTAGAGAAAGGTGCTAATGTAAATGCTGAAAATGGATGTAGTGCAACACCGTTACATGAAGCTGTAAATCGAGGTGAAATTGAAATTTGTCAAGTTTTATTAAGAAGTGGAGCTAATCCTCTTATTCGTGCTACTAAAGGGTAAATAAAAATAATATTTTTAATCCACTTTTTTATTTGTAATTTTAATTTTTTAACTCTATTATGAAAGTTATTAATAAAGATGATGTTTTCTTTTAGAACATTCGCTGGAAAAACAGCTTATGATCTTTCTAGGGACAATAGTTTGATTCAGTGTTTAATAGAAAAATATTTAGGAGAAATGCCTTCTAAAGAGATAGAAAGTATACATAGTCCCTTAGAATCTACAGAAGATACAAACTTTTCTCCAAAAAATATTTTAGTTGATACCCATCAGCCTCTTTCTGCTGATTCCATAAAATCTTTAGAAAATAGTTTTGAAATTCCACCTTCTATTGGAGATTCAAGAGAATCAGGTAGTGACAGCCCATTACGAACTCGACGATCTGTTGCAAACTCTGTTCTGTATGAGTTGCTTTGGCCTGAACCAAAAAGTATCATTGAACTTGGACATCTTTCTCCACCATTTATAATTGGCAAAGAACTTTTGATTTCAATCATTCAAGTGAGTAAATAAATAATCAAAGCTTACTAAACTAAATGTATCATAAATAAATTGTATAAATTCTTTTAAAACTTAGGGTTCTGAATCTATTCACAAAATCTTGGATGTTTGGGAAATAAGTAGAACTGATTTGTTAGAACTTGGTTGTGATGTAAAAATTGGAGAAGTACAGCCAGGATCTGGAAGAATTTCCTGTGATAAAAGAATTGAATGCATTGTTAATCGAAGGCTCTTCAATGTTGCTGAAGGTTACCAATTGCATATTTCTCAAAATTCAATTAAAGTTAGTGCTGGTAGTTTAGCTGGATTACATTATGCTGTTTGCACTTTTGTACAAATATTACGATTAAGCAAACAACGTTCAAGCAATACTGAAGTCTGTGAAATTGAAGCAGTATTAATCAAAGATGAACCAAGATTTGGCCATAGAGGTATTCTTTTAGATATTTCTTTGAGAGGCCGCGCACCTACACTGGATTATTTATTACACGCTATTGATGTTTGGTCTTCCTTCAAAATTTCTCATTTACATCTTTATTCTCGACTAACGCCAAGTTGTGACTGGCAACTTTGTTATTCTAGATCAGAAATGGTAACGCTCGATAGATATTGCAGGTAGAAATTTTCGTATTATTATTTATTAACACACTAAAATATAAAAATATTAAGAAGTTTTCTATTTTTGATTTAGAGACCGACACTTAGAATTAGTACCAGCGCTGGATGTAGATTCTAACGTCAGTCTACGTCACTTGTCACAAATGTGGCCTCTTTTTCAAGAACTGTTATCAACATTTCCAAGTCTGAATTACGTGCATATAGGTCCTAGATTAGCTAACTTATTAGTTCAACCAAGTAACCTTGACTGTTCTCTTTCTGTAGATGAAACTATAGAAACAGATATGTCTGAAGTACTTGAATCTTTTTCTAGTCTTCAGCAACTTTGGCATATTCTTAATTTAAATTGTGATACTACAGTATTACTGTGTTCTAATGGTTTGCATACGAAAGCGGAATTTCGTAGTATTCCCAACAATGTTATCCTTGTTGAATATGGCTTTCAGGTATTTAATATTTATATAATTAATTTATGTACAAGGCAGAGATCATTAATAATTTAATACCTTACACTTTATTTTAGGCGGATTATGAATTTTCTGGTTGGACAGAAGCATTTCGAGTTGCAGGTGCGAATATTTTACCTAGTTCAGGGACCGCAAGTTACAATAGCTTAGCGGGCTGCCCTGCTTCAACTTATGCTAATACGAAAAATGCTGTGAAAACAGCTCAAGAGCAAGATTCTATTGGTATTGTTGTGGCTCATTGGTCAGGAAGTCATCATTTGACATCTCATACATTTGCTTGGGTTGGATATCTTATAGCTGCTGGTCTATCATGGAATACAAACACAGAAATTGATGTAGAACCTTCGATTGATTTTTATGATATTCGCGAAACAAGCGGAATTACTAATAGAAAGTAAATACTAAAAATTTTCAATAAATAATAAAATAATAAAATATTAAAAATTAAATTAATATAATTTTGTTTTTAAATTAAGATCCATTGCCAGGCTACTAGATACTCATGTATTTCGTGATATGGAATATAAAATTGGCAGTTCCATTCTTGAGTTAGGACGAGTTGATACCTTAGTTTTGACATTAAGTAAAAATCAAGGAATTAACGATCTTCAACAAATACCTGATAATCGTGGCTCTACTTTGTATAGATTATTAACAGATCCAGATAATGTCAATCTTGAGTATCTTTCTACAGATCTCTTTATGGTAAAACTTTGATAACTATTAAAACTTTTGTATAAAAAGTAATAATTTTTATATACCGAAAAATTTATTTGATTTTCAGAAAGCAACAAAACAAATTAAACGAGTATCTCATGCTTTGTATGAAGCTAATCCAACATCGAAATTCGCTTCCATGGAGATTCAGGAGTTGCAATTAACTGCAGATTTGATGTTAACAGCGTGTAAAATAGGAAGAACCCTCATCGGTGTCGGTATTAATCCAAACAGCAATATGGGATTGGCTGTTATAAATTTAGGAGTTAGTAACTTACCACCAACTTTTCGAACTGACATAGCCAATAAAATGCTAGCTCACATCGAGCAATATAAAGGCGCGTGGCTCCAAAGACACCTGCCGCAAGGTCTCCAAAGTTCCTTGCTAATATTGACCAGTGCTTTGCACAGATTTGTGCCTGATTCTTAAATCTGCCAATGTGATAATTACTGCTGCTTTTTATATCGAATGAAGCTAATTAAACTGCACGGAGCGCGTTGCTGCAATAGAGCCATCCCTTGTTGCATTTGTTGTCAAAAGCGTTTAACGCCGGGACAATCGTTGTTGAACAATTAAAGTTATCAAAATAAAATGTTATCTGACAGGTAAATGTTACTAGATATAAATATTGCATTAGACTATGGTACCATTTGTGCACAGTAATTGCATTTTTCATAATTCACAAACAATATTGTATTTAATGCTTTTACTGTGTGTAACATGCCTTAGGACTAAATATGTAAATACATATTATGAATTGTATATATGCAAAAGACTTATATTATTACGTGTACCATGTAATACATATGCTGAAAGTTAGTTACATGTATATTACAAAAAGTATTCTATTGTTAGAACAAAAGAGTGATTCAAAATTTAGCGATATTGAATAAGGACTTCGACAAATATTTTGAGCTTTTATAATACATTTTCATACAGTCATATTGTACTTTTTACAAAAATAATTAGCATATTAAATTATTATCTTTTTTCTGTATTACTTTTAAAATTCATCAAATCCTTATTTTTAGAATAAGAAAAGCTTTTTAATTATATATTTATGCCAAATCAAGAGAAATAAAAGTATTTTAAGAAATTATACTTATTTCATTTTATTCCTAGAAATAATTTAATGATAATCTAAATTAAAAGTAAGTTTTTAGATAAGCATCTGCCATTATTATATGAATTATTTTTTAAATTTATTTTCATTGGCGATAAAAAACTACATGATGAAGCTTGCACCTTTAAAAGCTTTGAAACTACGTAAATTAATTGTCATTATTATATATATTAAGGTAATGCGAAAACCTTCCTTCAGAGATACTAAAACCCACTTTTTCGCATTTAATTTTCAATTTTCGAAAAACAGTACAAAAAATAATTATTTCAATGAAAAATAGCAATATGACGTTACTTTTGATATTTCTGAAATAGTACATTTCGATACTAGTGCGAGAAAGTGATTTCAGCCTCGTGTGGACGTTTGCGCCCGAGCGAAGCGAGGGTGAAAAGGCCACACGAGGTT
>JAPYZA010005854.1:0-13767 GCA_030522685.1 Eupelmus azureus | reverse complement strand
TTTTATAAAATTTTACAACTAATAAAGGTGAATAAGTTATAAGTAGATTTACATTGTTTGCAATTATTTATGTACCTATGTGACCAACTAATACATGTAATGAATTTATTTTATAAATAAAATATGATTAAAAAAACATAAAAACAAGAATATTTTTAAAATGTTTTATTTAAGCAACTAAGAGATTATTTTGAAAATAATCGCATCTGAACATAAATTTATCAATCTCTTATATTTTTTTTTAGATATAGATATCTTATTTAATTGATTTTTTTTGTATAGAAAATTGTTTCATTAAAAATTAGAGAAAAAAATAACAGTATTCTATATATTGTAGTTGTTAAGATCTATGAATAGTTGGATGATTAAAAAATAATTTGTTTCAAGTATTTTCTATCACTGACTGCTTGAGTATACAATTGATATGACATAACAAATAATCTAATCTGAACGACAGTCTCTTTAATAAACTCAATCATATACTAATGAAGAATAAAAAGAAATCAACAAAAAAGACTAGATTAAAATTTGAATTTATTTTCTAATTTTAATTTTTAAAAATATTTTAATTTTCATATAATGTTATTAATGATTTGAAATAAAATTCAAATTTATTTTTTAACATTTGAAATTTTTAAATATTTCAGAATTTGAAATATATTACCTGGGATTGCATCATGGGTGTTATATGCACATAGTTTCCATTTTTGATTTAAATAGATCAACATCTATAAGATCAACATCTATAATAAATCTCAATACTTACAAATTAAAAATTTAAACCTGTAAACCAGTATATAATCACAACAATAAAGTACCAACATTACAACTAAATTTCCCATGATACATCAACAGCTTTCAAGTCCAAACTCCAAAAAGTCTACAATTAGATCAAAACCTTCCAAGCCCAAAGCCCACAAACCGACAAACCAATCGCAATTCTCCAGAAAACAAAATTCCCAAACGTCCTCTCCACCTTATCCACCATCCACTTTCTCAACTTTCCTCGTTCCATCCGTAATCGATTTTCAGTCGCTCCGCAACTACCAAAGCGCGCAGCAGCTCCCGCCACCCTCGGCTCTAAAACTACGCCAAATGCACTGCTCCGGCAGTGCGCGTAAAACACTTGTTGCCACTTTCGTGCGCGCAGCCTCGAACAACATAAATCAACAGCCAGTCCGCGGGCGCTTTTCGAATTCATCACACACCAGCAGCCGGAGCGAGCTTTTCGAAATGGACGTAGAAAGCGCGCGGGGATTTCAATTTGCCGCGCGCAGGTTTACGGCTCGCGGTGTAAACCCCAGGAGTGCCTGGCGGAGTCGTTCTGGAAAATTGAAACTGTGCCCAAAAGGGGGGGACTTTTGCGGGGGGTCCGGTGTAATGGGACGTGGGACTGCGTGTGGTGATCGGTGAAACGAAGTTTTCTCCTATAAAGTTTGAAGTTTGTTAAGGGGATTTTTTTTTTTGGTGTGTTATAAGTTTATTATGTAAGGTACGAAAATTATTAAACTTTCACGGGTGGGAATGCAAGACTAGAAAGAGTATAATGCGATGTAAAAATCTTATATATTTTTGAAGTTGCGAATTAGGAGTCATGTTGTCGGGTCACGAATCAGCTCAAAAATTTAATAAAATTACTTAAATTTTATGAAAATATTTAGTGCTATTTTAAGAAAGATCTTTATAAAATGATTTTATAAATTACTTTTAAAACGAATAATTAAGAAAAATACAAGTAATTGAAAAAAAATCCAAATTTTAAAATATTTTGAAAAATTAACAAGTACTTAGGTTTTAGCTCTTAAATTATATCTAGAGTAATAAAATTCTTTGTAAAGTTTTACATAAATATAAGATTTTTAGAACATGACATGATTTGATTGACTCTGAATGCATATCATATAAATCCAAAAGAGCATTTGGGTAACAGCTTTTATTTTATGTTGCCAGTAACAAAATTCTTTGAATATATGTAAATAAAAACGAGAACAAAAAGTACATGAATCAACCACTCACAAAAAACTAAATTTTGTAGTTTGTAAAACTTATTTTCAATTTGGTTTTTAAAGTGATAAAAAATATTTTCAACAATTTTTAAGAAAGCTTAACTGTTTAAAACCATAAGAAGATATATTTAATTTATTATACTAGAGGTACCAAACGCGCTACTTGGGGTCTTAATATCAATAACAATTATTCTGTAAGTGAAATATTATATATCTTATATAAAGTTTTAACATTACAAAAAAAAAAAAAAATAAATAAATAAATAAATAAAATTTATAATTAAAGTAAGCGATAATCATGTTGTCGATTTTCTCTTTTATTATTAATAAATCAAATCACATTAAAGCGATTTTAGAAAACCCTGACATTATTATACACTATCATCGTATGTTAAAAAATATATAGCATACAAATTTGGATTAAGCTCAATTAAGTACTTTAAGCAACAAATTAAAAAATTAATTAAGGATGGAAATCCCGCTTGTAGTAACTGATTACACTAATGTAGATAAATCTTAATGAAAACTTACACAAAGAAACGTGCAGAAATATATAAAGAGATGAAACACCGATTTATTCATAGTCGAAAGTTAAAAGGGAAAAGTTTCAGTTTAACATAAGTGTAAATCACTTTTTCGAAATGTTCTTCAAAGTTTCGTGGTTTTTAATACTTGTGCTTGTAATTATTTGTACTCATCTGGCAGATGCAGGTTTACTCCTTCGTAAGTAATTTTTAAATTATATTAAAAAGAAAAGTATCAAACATGTGGATATGAATTGTACGAAGCTTAGAAAATAGTTTTAGATTCTACTTATAAAATAATATTTAATTTCGTTCATATCATACATTTTAAAAAGTTTTGTATTAAAATACTTTTTAATAATAGTTTTAAATCTCTTTACTAGAACTATTTTATAAACTCATAATTTTGTTCGTATAAACGTTGAGATGAAATTAATTTTTCAATAGAAAAGACTATCTTTCAAAGCATAACTTTAAGATTTATTTTCTATAAACCTTCTTGTAAATTTATTAAATTTCGATTATAACTCTCTAAATACTATTATAAAACAGTTTAATTTAGCAGAGTATTAATATTTTAGCAGTAACGTGCGCTCCAAATGAAGAATTTATGTATGGAGCATGTCGTAGTCAAGATTTAGAAGATTCTACTCAGTCTACTGACCAAAAAAAAATAGCTTCTGAAATATGGTACTGATACTGAACATTAAGACTATAATCATTCATTTCAGTGTAATAAAAATGCTCACAGAGTGATAATTTAGTGCGCATAGTCAATTTGGTGATAATAAATGTCCTATATTAACTGTTACAGTTAATATAAACAATGTACACGTAATACAATAAAACTATTATTATTATTATTATTATTATCATTGTTATTATTCTTATTATTATTATATAGATATGTATCACTAATACATTTACTAATACATTTACTATAGGTGTGTCTTGATTTTTTAAATTTATTATTATCTTCTTTTGGTTAATTAAATTACTATAATTTTATATGTTTATAATTTCTGAAAACAACTTTTTTTGTTAGAATACATTCAAAGTCTAAAATCGAAGCTTTATATTTACGTTATTTTGAGTCTATCACGTGGTGAATAAGGACTTAACTTTCTTCTTTATGTCTTATTACTCTCATGCACTTTTCCATGTGCGTCTTCATTTTTCATTTGTTCATGAAAATAAATTGTAATTAAGTTGTATGAAAATATTCCGAACAAAAATGAATTAAAAAATTCTACTAATAAAAAAAGTATTTTTACTATTCTATTAACGTAACTGTTTCAAATTTTAATCTATGTAGTATATCTTTATTATTATGAATAAACTAATTAATTTATAATTTATCAAAATATGTTTTAGTCTAAATTATTTTGCCATGAAAATAAGAATGAAATTATTATTGAAGCTTGAATAATATAAGAATGAACTTGCTATACAAAAATTATTAAAAATATTGATACGGTTATCTAATCATTATAGGTATTTCCACATTTACGAAAATTTATTTATAATGGAAATTCCGCTTTCATAAACATCTTACACTAACAAAGATAGGCGTTGATAAAAAATTACACAGATAAAGTTGCAGATAGGTATATAAAGCAGTGTAATACCAATTTGGTCTAAGTCGAAAGTTGAAGGAGTAACGCTTCAGATTAAATCAAGTGAAAAGCACTTTTTCAAAATGATTTCTAAAGTTTTATTACTTTTAATGCTTGTATTTGTAATTATTTATACTTATGAAGTAACTGCAGATGTCTATTATAGTAAAGTGCCGGGTGGACGTTACAGAGGACAAGGTATGTAATTTTTTATTGTATTAAAAAGAAAAATATCAGACACGAAATTAAAAACTTTTACAAAATTTAAAGAAATAATTTTTGGTACCTAAAAATACAGATTAATAGATTTTTATTTCGGAGTAACTAATCTAATTTCAAGATTCAATTCCTTCCATAACTTTAACTTTCATAAATTATTTCAGTTAATTTTAATATAATCAAATTTACAAAAAGTGCCTAGAACGACTAATTAGTCTGTGATCCAAAGATCATGCACAAATATTTATTACCCTCACGTTTCAGATGTCAAAATATGAATAAATCCAGTATTTTAGACCTTAAGGCTTTAAAGGAAAAGTCGGTAGAGATATATTTAGCTTTATTTTAAGAAAATATTAAAATATAAATATTATTTTTCAAACATTTTTTATCTACCTTAGAAAAACCTTGTAGGCATCTGTAAGTACATGAAATAAAACTAAAAGAAACAAGCTTTCATTTGCTTTCTATAAAATTACAATATTTTGCTTTATTTAAAAATTATAATAATTCAAATTTAAGCAACAAATAATGTGTCAATACTGTAGCTTTTAATTTGTTCATTATTTTACAGATTTTTTTTTAATTCTAATTATGTAAATTTTTATAACTTTTGAAGGAAGTTTATACATGTTTACAGATGCACACAAGGTTATTCTACGCTAGACAAAAAAGGTTTGAGAATAGTACTTTTCGATACTAGTGCGAGAAAGTGATTTTAGTCTATCGCGGAAATATAGAAAAGCCCCCTGTGGTTGCAATCATCAAACGATATTTTTTATAAGACATACACAAAGAGAGATTTAGCATACGTTATTTTATTCGATCATGCGCGGAATCGAACTTTGCACACAGATTATAAAAAATAACATATATTTCAATATTTCTTTAAAATAAAATTAAAAATATCGATAACTTTAGTTTTTAAAGCGTTTGAGGCTAAAATTTCGGTTTTCTTTGTATTTTAACGTCTGAAAACATGTCTCAAAATTTAAGCAAAATCCATGAACTTGAGCCTTGAGTTTTTTCTAGTTAGTCAAAGCTAAAAATTAATATTATTTTAAAATGGCAAATTCGGCAATTTTTATTTCAATTACAATTAAACCTTTTGATGGTTACAGAAATCATATCTATTGACTTCATTTCCTTTTGATAGAACATGTATTCATGCATGAGTGTAAATTTACCCAAATTCATACTAGGCATCTTAGTACTTCTTAAAATAGTTTGATTAGTAAATTTTTTATATTTTTCTAGGAAGAAGGAGATATTGCAACTATGTCTCATTTAGATCTACAACTTGTCGTCCAAGAATTAACTTTAACAGAACCTCTATTTCACCATATCCCCGCACTCATTTGCCCATTGGAATGAACAAGTATATATTACAGTATTATATATAGTTTTTAAAATATTTCACTGAAATTTATTTCCTACAAAGAATGGTCTTTTCTAATAATAATTTTTATAAAAATTGAGATTAATATTTAGGGGGTACAAGGCATAAGAAGGCCAAGTCCATTATATAAAGGACCTTTTTTTAAAAAAAAAAAGATAATATTTCTAAAAATTCAACATTATTTTTTTCTTTAAATTCTGAACTATCCAAAAAGTAATTATGTGAAAAAATATGGTCTTTAGAATTAATTGTCATTTACTACCTTTGTAGTTCTTTTCTTCTAGAACTTATGAAAATGGACTTTTTGAGTTCTGAACCCTCTATTTATAAGTTGTATTAGATTACAAAAATTCATCACGTTTTTTTTAAAAATCATAAAACTTTTCTTTATAACGTTTATTATTTAATTTATATATGGAGGATTTAAATCATAAAAAGAGCAAATCCATTTTGATATGTTTTTGAGAAAATGCAAGTGTACCTGATTAACATTTAATTTTAAATTTCAATTTATAAGTTTATATGAATAGTAATTAACTATTACAGTATCACTTGTCCTCTACGTCCTTTACATTTTATAAGACCTTATAAAAGAATAGTTATTATTTGTCTATACTCGTTTTACTATAATAATATTTCATTTTGTACGTAAACGATACTAATAATACTATATTATAAATATTTAGGGTACTCTAATTGAATTCATTATAAAGAAATCAATTGAAAACACGTGTCAACAATTTAAGACGCAGTGATTCTAGCAAGGATAATGTAAAGAGTTCAGATTGAAGGTGATGAGCCTACAGGAGTACTGACAACCGTTCAAGAAAGATTAGATTTATAAGTCCAAACAAAAAATTCAAGAATACTCTGTTGAAAAACTTTTATTAATGAACAAAAATCGAAGTTGTTAACATAAAATGTTTGTACATTAGATTAAAAGATTTTTCTAACACAAAAATTTGCTTTTTACTTTTGAATATTACATTGATAATTTATTATTTGCTTTAACTTTCATGGCATACTAGTTTTTATGAAGGATCAGTTATTTAATTTATATGTGGAAGGTTTAGAGCATAAGGTGACGAAGTCCATTTTCACATGTTTTTGAGAAAATATAGCGGTATAGTTTACCAGTATTTAATTCAGAAACTCAATACATACATTTCCATAAATAGTGTGAATAAATATTACAGAATTGGGATAACTAAGTCTGCAACATTGAAATTTCAGAAATTATATAGATCTGTCTTCATTAAAAAAGACAGTTCAATTTTGCACTGAACCCTCTGTATATCTTATAGAACCTAATTAAAGAGCTATTCTTCTTTAGAATATGCCATTTTTATGTAAATAATGTTAATAACACAAAATTGTAAATGTGCCGGATACCCTAGCTGAATTCATTATAAAGAAATCAATTGCAAGCACGTGTCAACAAAGTCAGTCACAGCAATTCTAGCAAGGGCAATATGAAGAATTTAGACGGTAGGTGACCGACGTTCCTATGCCGGGAGCGCTGGTGAACATGCAATTTTCTTCTCATTTTCGTAGAGATTGAATCCAAATTATACGACTGTTCAAAAGAGACTATATATGTGCCTCGATCAGAGAATCCATTTGAGAAGTGACCACGAAGATGCAAATGCTGGTTCAGAAATAAATAGGAATGTAAGAGAAAGAAAGGGGGGAGTAGAAATGAACTTGCAAACATTGATGATTCGAGGACATAGTCATCTATGTGAAGAAAGACCCTGTATAAAATATTAATTTAAAGTAAAAAAAAAAAAATAGTAAATTTTTTTCTTTTGACTGTTTTTGTAACGTTGACAAATCTAAATCTAGATCACCTCATCGCCACATAATCTAGTTAAAATTGGAAAATAGAAAGATAATTTAAATTACCCATTACATTAAATTAAAAACAACGTTAAAAAAATACGTTACTTACTTATATTAAAAAATTAAATAATTTATTTTCAAAAACCTCTTGAATAAGAAATAATCAAGACATAAGTAGCTAGAAAAAAAGCATAAAGCAGGGAAGACTCAGGAGCAAAACAAACAGGATCGAGTGCGCTGAAGCAAAAGCGGGAATACACGGCATAAAAAAGACGTAACGTCCCGCTGCACGGCCTAGCAGATGTTGCGCGCGCGGAGCGCGACTGACTCGGCAGATTTTGTCGTTTCCTTATGGCCACTGCATGCCTATATACGAGAGCTATTTCGAAAGGAGCGCGCGCAGCTCGAAGGATGATGGCGAAAAAATGGGGGGATAGCCGCACGCGCTGTCTAGGCAAAAGTGGGGTTCATCGACCGAATTTCACGGCTAGGATGTGTATTGAGGAAGTGCGGCTTTATCGTGTGATGCGTTTATGCGTGACTTTATAAATTTGGACTTTTTGGACATTCGATGGTTTTCGATTGAATGATAGGGCAATGATAGGAATTGATTAATGGTTTTAGAATGAAGTGTACTTCCTTTGTTTTGATAGCAGTAGGACGAGATATTTCAATTTGATTGACCTAATCCGCAAAAGATGTTCTTATTAGTTTGTGGCGATTAAATTAACTATTTGGCACATAAGATTTCAAAATTACAAAATAAGTATTCAAAAACTCACAGTTTTAAGGGTAAAATACGCCGCCTTTTCAAATTTGATTCATTTTTAAATCATATCTATTGATAACTAAAAAAATCCACGCAGATATGCACAAAAAATAATCTTTTCCGGCCCCATCTCAAAAGATGTCCACCCTATCCCACATTAGCATTCATACAAACACCGCAATACGAAGGCGCAAAACAAGAACAAGCAGAGCTCAGCACGCGCCAATTAATTGCTCCAGTTCATGTGCGCGCATATACATACCCTGGCACGGCCATTATCATCATCGCGCCGCGCGCGACCCGACCCCAGCTGACCCAACGCGATGACGCGGAACCTGCATCGTATAAGCTCTTATATGTACGTCTCGACTAATCAAATGCGGAGCACGCATTTTCTTCAAGCCTGTGAGCTGTACATATAGCAGGTACTTGCGGAATATATCCTTTCACCTTATTATCTCGTGAACGCTTACGTAAATCCGACGAGAGGATTTTTTTTTTGGAGAAAGATTTTTTTATGGTGGACGTGTTTTTGATTGGGATTTTATGGTTCACGTAGTGTTGAGGGTAGATGGGATGCGCGTGAAAGTTTTACGGGACAAGTGTTGTACAGGAAAGATTCTTAATTGATGCTACTTATTTTTTTAATTTAAAAATTTTATTTTAATTGTGAATGGTTTGTATACTCAACTTTGGATAAGTTGATATTGGTTTATTGATTTGAATATATCTGCATGTAATGTCTGCAAGTGTTTAACTTTTGAATCTGAATATTTATGATTAATTAAATAAGACGGCGAACTGCATAGATAGCTAAGTAAACTTTCTACAAGGACAAACGTATCACAATCAGAAAAGTACAAAATTTCCATCTACAATTTACAATGCCTACAAATAAACCGTTCTCTCCATCAGCCAATATCTCCATCCAAAACCATCAATACCCTCACAGGGGAGGAGCCACCGTCATCTCAAACCTACCTCCACCTCCTTTCGCTGCACCAAGTCGATACAGCGCCTCGAATGAAGCAACGTCGCCTGGCGCTAAACAATCGGCCCTTTGTTTAATCAATCCTTTTTCATTTAAGTGATTATTTAAATGAGCTCTTAGCGCTGCGGCTCTTTACGACTGCCGCGCCGCAGCCGCCGCCGCGGATGCTAATGTGTCAATTATGCGTGCGCGCTTACATTGAATTGGTCGAGCGCGAGCGGCGGCACTTGACAAAGGGGCGCTAGAGCGCTTATTAAGGATTCACCTTGCGTCTAGCTAGCGAGCGTCGGTTCTTTGACGAAATTATTAACGATCGATGATTGATGCTCGGGCATTGTGTCTGGGAGCTCGATAAATATTCCGCCGCCGGGACGGTGAATTATGTTGCCTGGGCTTGCGAAATAATAAAGGAAAGTGCGGAATATCGAGGTGACGTTGTGTTGGTAAATTTTAGAGCATGAGGCTGCGATTTATTGATTTTGAATTTGACGTGTTTTCGTTTTTGAGCTTGAGTTGTTAAATCGGAATATCGAAGCAATATTTAAACACGCCTAAAATTATCAAACTATCACGGAAGAAAAGCTTTTATTCCATCTTCCGCATCCACCCAGAAATTAAATCAAAATCCGAAATAATCACACATCCCACTCTACAAACATCCCGAAGAGCCGGCAAGAAAGTAAGCCAGGCTATATCCACGTCTTCACTAAGCCTCTACCCGAGACGCGCGCGAAAACCTCTCTTACAGAGCCCCGAGAGCTCGGGATATGTGCGTGGGGCAGTGGAAAAAGACGTCTATGATGGGACCGCCGTGGGCCGCGCGTGTGAATCGGCGCGCGCGGCTCGCTCTGTACGTGCCGCCCATCACTTCAGCCGCGAAGCGAATATCTCTCCTGCAGTCGTGACGGACGGAGCCGAGGTGCGTGCCTACTCGCTCTTTCTCTTTCTCTCTGTCGGGTCGAAGTCGAGAGCGACGTTCGGATGATTTGAAAGGACGGCGAATCGCGCCTCTTTGGGGCTCTGTTGTTGTTGCTTTGGGCTGGGAGAAGTGTTGTGTTGGAGCGCTTTTTTTCTTCTTTTCTTCGGGTGGATGAATGGGGGAGTTTATTTTGACTTGCTTTGATGAGATTTTGGCAGAGGATGTTTTGTTTTTTTCTTCTGTTGAATGAATGTATTGTTTAGGTGCGCTTTATTGAGATACGGTAGATTGTTCAGAGTTGAGTTATACTTGTAGCTGATTAAAAATGTTCAGTTGTGACTTGAAAGTAAACCAAAATTTTATAATTATATCTATATATCTATATAAATTGATGATATTCAAAATAATTTTCATATCTTCCGTTACAGTTAACAAAAAAGATCAACCAAATGATATTTATCAAATCAAAAGTTATTAAAATTCAAAACTTCACGGTACACAAGTAACTTCCACATTCTCTCTCCTCAAAACAAGAAAACCAAAACCCATCGCCCATTAAACCCCACTCCCACCACAAGAAAAATCAATTCTGCCCCGCAGCGAAACAATCGCGCGCCACAATCGCTCTTACACGAAAAATTCCCTCGCTTAGAATCACGTCGCATCCGCGAAACGTGTCGCTATCCCAAAGCCTCCCGCCGCGCGCATAACAAAACGTCGCCTCACCGTCACGTCCTCCAATTTCGCGCGAAAATTTTCATAACGCCGCCACGGCGCGGCGCGCCCCGGCGCGTCCCATTTCACGATTTTCATGATACGATCCCCTCTGACCCTTATTTCCCCGCCCCCTTCGACATTAGGCCTCCTCTCGGACTCGTATATATACACATCAGGAAAGGCTGCGGGACACGTTTTCCATTCCCGTTACAGAGGCGTTGCTGGCCGCGCCGAGGAGAGAGAAATGCTGAAGCAGACGCAGATATGTTTAATAGAATATCCCGTAAGGTCCTGGCTTCTTTCGATTTAGAAACCGAAATGTCGATCAATCATACGCGCGGGCTTTATGAAGCGCGCCTGCTGCCGATCTGCTCTCTCGCTCGGGCGCGGGACGAGAAGAATTTCTGAGGCTAGCTTTTTTCAAGGGGACAGGTGTAATAAATGGCGCCGGCGGGTTTGTAGGTATATAGTGGATTAGGTCGAGTTGGTTTTTTTTTTGTTTTTTTAGAGGATGGGTCGGGAGGTTGGATTCGACGATGCGCGCGGTTTCACTTTTTTGAAAGTGCGAGCTTCGGCATTTGAATGCTGGATGTATAATTGGAGCGTTATTACGCGCCATTAGGACTTTTAATGAGTTAATTAAGGTTGTTGGAAATTCACGGAGAGTTGATTTATGTAAGAGCGATTTGATAAGCGAGGGCTATTAATAAGAAAGTTGGCTCTCGATTTTTTTAGCGGCGACGGCCGCTTGCAAAAGTTTATGGGCCTGAATTATTTTCGTCTCGATTTGATCGATAAGTTTGCATAATTACCATGTGAGTGATCAGAAAACAATATAACGTGATTTTTTCAACGCTTCAAATTAAACCAGCCACTCGCAAAGAAATCTCGTAAAAAAGAAAGTTTAAACACCAAAAAGTAAAAAACATGAAACTAGACACATCCACAGACGTGCTCACCTCAGTAATTCTCCCATTGCATAATCCGCACGGATCAGCTCAGACATCCGCTAATCGCAAAATAAATCCTCAAATCACGGCCGTCACTTGCGCCACGCACACGCCTAGCTCGAAAAGAGACGTCAAGCACGCTTTGAGCGTATAAGCATTACGCGCCTAATGAGAGCGAATAAAAAGACGAGAGCACAAAAAAGAAATCCACAAAAGAGCTCCGCGCCTTTTCAACGCCTCAAAAAGAAAAACGAGAGAGAGCGGGGTATACGTACACACTCGAGCAGAAAGCAAAGACAGAGAGAAAGAGAGAGAGAGAGATCAATGTATACCGCACCTCCGTCACGAGAGAGAGCGAGCGACGTCCGCGCGTTCTAAATCGGCGCATCTTCGTGCGCACAAGTGCCGAGAGGGAAGAGAGGACGCTTGACCGGCGCGCCGGCTTGTGGAAGTGAGTCGCGGAGTGAGATTTAGAAGTGAGGAGTGCGAGCTTACGGATGGATGGAGGTGAGGAGACGTTAAGGTCTTGTGGAGTTTGGGTATGTGGGTTTTGTTGGGGCTTTTGTTTTTTGTGGAATGCTTGGGGATAAAAATGAATGAATACATGATTTATGTAGCTAAAACTAGCACATTATGTGCACTAGGCGCTCCTATGCATCTGTTTAACTTTAAAATCGAGGCAACCAATTAGGTGCCGACCGATTCTGGCAACAATGTTCGGTCTTGGATATTTTACACGACTTTTAAAATTTTCAAAATCTTACAAATGTAGATATCATTTATAAACTTGTTGAATAACCCACAATTTTATTTTAACCAACAATACTAAAATACAACCTCGCTAATGATAAAAGCCCACTTCAAAAGCCCAACAATAACCATCAAAAAAAAAAAAAAACCACCATTCATCACAACTTTAGATTTGTGTAATTTCTTACAACGCACTGGAATATTGAGATAAGCATCAAAGATGCTCTTAATGACGACATCCTTTTGTCTTTCTCCCGGCTGCGGAATGTCCAGTAATCTCGCTTTGCGCCTGCCAGCTGAACGTGCCGCCGCCGAAGCGGCCCACGTTTCGCGTGCTCGCGGAAAAATAAGACGAGCGAGGCCGACACGCCTTATTTCCTCGGTCTCCTTTGTGTGAGCCGACTCTGCTGCTCTCCGCGCGCGAGCCTACGCACTCGTTTGTCTTTTCAAGACCGGCGAAATTGACTGGACGCTGGACGGTTTTATTGTGGTAATCCGGCAAGCTCCCCGATGATTTGTTTAGTTCGGTGCTTTACGTAATGCTAATCGTTAATTTTTGATTTTTTTTCGGTATTTAAAAGCTTACGGAGGGGAACGGGTTTCTATAAGCTTTAATTTATTGGCGCGTTAAAACTTTCGTTTTCAATGGCTAATTTACGCCGATACAGATATAAGAAAAAAGCGGTAAGAGGAAAAGCTTGGTAATGATAACCGAAAGTTGTAATTTACAGATCAGCCGAACAAGGAAAACACATTAGCGGCTTTACGTAAGGCCCATTCAATGGAACGAATTACCCTTTTCTAATCCTTTACTACTTCATTAGTCATATTTAGAGCCTCGGACACTTCAAATCCTGACTGCTGATTGATCGTTGAACTTTTTAAAAGGGTCGGAAGAACATCACGGCTGATAAATGAAATATGTGGAAAAAAAAAACGTTTCGGTTAGAAATGCTATTTAAATATTGACAATGCAAAGGCCGGGAACTAGATTCTACTGTTTTATGTAGCCTAATGAAGTATTCAAGCATTCGTAAGTAACAGAATTCATATTTTAAATAACTT
>JAPYZA010005852.1:0-12405 GCA_030522685.1 Eupelmus azureus | reverse complement strand
CACTATAAACTACACCAAACATTCAATAACTCTGAAAAATTTTTTGCTTCGCTTCAATTTCATCAAACAGTTCAATTCTTCATTTGCTTTTAATGAAAGTTTTCAAACTGGAGCTCGGATCTTTTCACGAGCGCGAGGATAAGCGCTCTTTTATTTTTGCACCACGGGGAAGACAAAGCGGCTAAGGGAGAAGAGCAGATATAGCTTGCGAAAGAACAGAGAGGAAGTCCAAGGCTTTTTGCATCCGGCGGAGCCCGTGAATCAAAGAGGGCTTCGATTCCTCGGACCGTTTAAAAGTGATAAATGTGCAGACTGGAAATATGACTGAGAAAAATGCGAGAGAAGTGAAGTAAAAGAGTCAGAGGGAGATGGAAAAAAGTGTATGTGTGAGAGCAAGAGGAAGAGGGAGAGAGGCAGAGAGAAAAAGAGGGCAAGAGAGAAATGAGAAGGTCGAGACTCCGAGAAATCGAAAAACTAATATCCGTCCCCCGGAGGCCGTTTGTTTCGTATTGTTTCGGACGTCGACTCCTAGGCGGTTGTCTTGGCGTGATTGAGTATCGCCATTCTTCATGGCCAGAGCGCGAATTCGCTGCTCTTTTTTCCCTCGAATTTCTGCTTCCTCCTCGAGGTTTCGCCTCTGAACAATGCATTTTTGCCCCCCTTAGCCTTTATATTAATAACGTAGATAGCCGAGCAGCTTTCGATTACTACTTCAGAACTCCCTGATTTTGACTTTATTTTTAAATTTTATCTGCTTGTAATTAACTCCTTCATTTATTTAATTATACA
The DNA here is from genome assembly GCA_030522685.1 of Eupelmus azureus. Taxonomy (NCBI): domain Eukaryota; kingdom Metazoa; phylum Arthropoda; class Insecta; order Hymenoptera; family Eupelmidae; genus Eupelmus; species Eupelmus azureus. Next base: position 11,616 of record JAPYZA010005852.1, on the reverse strand, counting down.
TGTTATAAAATGTAAAAGCTTTAGTGTCTTATAATGTTTTATTTTAAGCTATCGTTATTACGTTTCAATTAGAAAATACTAGTTTGATTGTTATTTAAAGCATCAATAAATCACGGTATTTAATTTTATACGATAAACGTTCAACAGCAGAATTTATCAATTATTTTGTTTACTTTAGAATTACTACCGCCAAGTCTCGTAAAGCAATCCGTCTTTGAACTCTCAAGCTTTCCCGAATCGTTAGCTGATTACAAGAGTAAGACACCTCCACTCCCAGGTCAGCTACATTAATGCATGGGCAGGCCCTAAAGTGTCTCCCTTCAAAGATCCAGGCTTATATAGAGCTTAACCATTATTTGAGTCCCTCCGGTAGTATCATTACTTTCGCTCTTTGTTGATATTTGAGGATGACGGGAAAGCTTCTTGCTGGCCTCTCATGAGGAAAGCACACATTGTCTAATACCTCTATAGCTTTGAAGTTTGATTATCAGAATATACCCGTCGAATACCTATAAATTTATCAAGGATTAGTTGGTGAAACTTGTTAAACTTATAAGATTAATAGTAAGTAATAATTTTCACATTAAATGTACTTAAAAATATAAAAGACAAATTGCAAATTTTGAATTTTCACGCATAAATTTTAAAAATTACTAATATTAATTTTTAATATGCAGCGTCAAGCCTATCAAATAAATCAACTAATGACTGGCCAAAAGCCTCCGAAAAACAAATCCAAATAAGTACAATAACCCAAAGAACTTTAAAGAAAAGTCATTCCACTTTCATAATTAAAACAACCACCACTGCGCCTACCAGCAGGTAAAAACCCACCATCAGCACCTCCCCCTGCATCGCCCAAGAAGCATCAACCCAACGTTCCAACGCATCACTCCATAATCACGAATAACAGCTCCCCCACCCTCAGCTCGGCCTCTTATAAAAAGTTTCGACTTCCGAACGACTCGCGAGAATCGACTTGACTCACCCTCGCCGAAGAAGTTGGTTTACCGCTTCTCTCTCTCCCCCGCGGCGTAGAACGGCGCGGCGGAGGTCTGGTTAAGGGGCGTCTTAATTACTCGCGGTAATGAACACCTTGTCGTAAAAACTTGGGCTGCTTTAATTATACCAAGGGCCGCCTCGTTCTTTTCGCTAGCAGCGCTGCTCCCTTACGGTAGTCTCTTGAAGAGAGAAATGCCCTATGACAGTTTGACGCCCGAGGCGTTATCGCTACCGTGAAATTTTTCCGGGAGGCGTTAAGTAGGCGCGAGAATTATGCTTCTTAAGATTACACGGCTGAGGGATGACGGTGATTAGGGGAGGAATTAATCTTCGGGTAATGCGCGTTATCGGTTATATTGTAGAGCTGGGTATTATCTTTTTTGAGATGCTGTATTTGGCTTTGGGAAAATCGTTTATGCAACTCGTTATGGTAATATTAAACTATTTAAAATGGTTAATTTTGGATAATTTATTGTATTGCCATCATGTCGTTATTATGAAGTAAAAATATAAAAAGATAGCAAATTTAATACCATAGAATGCAAAAATAAAATTTATTAAAGATTGAAGGAAACTGATCAAAATCTTTAAACTATTTTCTCATTCACAGCAACGTTAATAATTAGATTTAACTATTAAAAAATTAAAGTAAATTTATATTACTCAATTTATTAAACTTCAAATAATGTAGTCTTCTATCAAGTCGTCGATTCCTTCCGCATTCCACCACTCAACAACAATCTCAAAACCAAATCTCAACCACTTCCCGCCAAACCGAAACTAAAAGCCCTAACGCTCAAACGCAAATCTATCGCTCAACCTCGTTTCCCTGCGACTACGGCAATACATATCGACGTTCCGAGGAAAAGCTCTTTCCACGCATCTACAGAAAGCAGATCTTGCCGCACATTCTCGTGCTCCGCGCAGAAGAAGACAAAGCTGTCCGTCGGGACTTTGGCTCGCCAGATAGCTCCGGCTTGAGTCCCTCTCTAGTGCGTGCGCTGGCTGAATCCAATTACCGGCGTAGCTCAGCGCCCGCGTAATACCTCCTCGTTATGTGCGCGAGAGACGGGAGAGCGCGAGGACAAAACACAGCGGCGGCAGCCCCTATAAATTCGCGGGAATTAAACGAAAGAATGTGGTCTCTACGAGAGAGGGAGAGAGTAGAGCGCGCGCGATGGTCCGGTTATGCCCCCACCTTAAAGCTCCGCGCTCGTCGCGCCTCGTTTTTCGGGGAGAGAGAGAGAGAGAGAGAGAGAGTCGGGGAATGGGGTTTGTTGGATTTTTAATTAAGGCCGCCATGACTCCCGCCAAGAATTCCGGGCATCGCACGCTCCTGCCACCGACGCACGCCGGCGTTCTTTACCCTACCCCTGGCATCTAGTTTTTTGTCTCTTTTTCTTCCCCACCTCTCTCTCGCGCTCTCTTTTGCTCTCGTGTTTTAACTGTGTTGCTACTTGTATCTATCTCGTTTCCGCTTATTCTATCGTGAGCTCCTTTGGGCTCAATAGTTATCTTGTTGAAGTCATCGTTTAATCGTAGAACGAACGAGTCAATAGCTTTTTTCTGCTGATTACGGTATTATTATACTAGTATTATATTAGATAACTTTAAGCATCCAGTATTAAAATATCAAAAAATTATATTATATGCAAATAAATTGTATATTTTATTAAATATAGTATAGATACTTAAACATTTCCGACAATCGGAACAGTGTCCAAACTCATATATGAGAACTCAATGGTATCGGAACTAAAACTTATTTGATACATACAACAGTGTTTTATCACTTATCTTCGAAATAAAATATTAATATATTCAGTAACTTAATCAAAATTATTTAAGATTCAAGTAAAGATCACCTGATAGATTATGCAACGTGTACTTTGTTTGTATGTATTTTGTAACAATGTTCATAGAAAAATTATCACCTAGAATAGTGAATTTTTTGGCCCCAGTGCAACATGTGTTTTACTTAAGTTTCAAAGAACTGCATTGATTTTATAGAAAATAAAGTAGTATATTTTCGTTATTTAACATAGAAAATTATAATTTTGCTGTATTTATTTTTATATTACAAAGCAACTCACATCAGACCGTTGATTACTATTTTTGATAGAACAAAACAAATGTTTAGTGAATAATCATCACTCTCTATTAATAGCATTATTAATGGATCTACCTATCTAAAAAGACGAAAAATTTAAAAACACATAACAGCTGCCGATTCGATGACACTTGCATAGAAAAATAGATTTTATATAAAATACTTTATACTAAATAACTATATATTATGTTTAAACAAACTTTTTAAAATTTTGATAATAACAAATTTATGATGTAATATACAAATAAACTTTGATATACATACCTGTCTGACATGCTTTTTCATGGGCTGCTTTAAAATAAAAATTAATAATTACTAAAAATCAAAATATAACGGCACATTATTATATATGATATACTTAAAAGAAAAATTTGAATTTATGCATTCATTTGTTGTACTGACTATTAGCCAATGAAAAATCAATTTTATTTTATTTATCAATAAAAAATCAAAAATAATCATTATCAATTAATTTATAGTTATTAAATTACATTTAGAATTAACGATATCAGATAAGAGAAGGATTGTTAAACATTACTTTATTTTAAAAAATTACAAATATTTATAAAAATAATAATTTGCAGTGTTTTTGCTGTCATATTTTTCGTGCTAAATTGCAAAATATAAATGATAAATCAAAATGAAGAACGTGAAAGTACTATAAAATGTACGTATTACCATCGTTGAAAACTTTTAACCATAAAAATTTCATTATTAAACTTAATCCTTATTCCACCATTTACTTGCCATCTCCCAAACCTCTGCAATACAGCTAATCAATTTCTCGCTTAACCATTAATCAATCATAAATAAGAAACTCCCGCGCGACGCCACCCACGCGACAATGACCAAGCAATCCGTAAGAAAAATCGCGCCACTAAAAAAGTCGAGTCCACTGCCGGCCCGAGGGGGATAATGCCAGAGGGCCATATACCATGCTCTAGAGAGAAACGCTTTCTTCTCTCGCGCCTGCCCCCCCCCCTTCAGAAGACGCGCGGTAGCAGCCGCCCCCGCCAGAGGGTAGTTTTGATTTATGAAAGGCCGGCCGACAGATTTACGAATATCAAATTCGCGTTTAAGGGCTCTCGGAGGGTGCAGGCCGCGCCGCCGCCGATGTTACGCTATAGGTCAAGAGGGAGCGTGAGATTCCAGTGTGTGTGCACTGCTCGAGGTGTATACGGCTGGGGATTTTAGAGCGAGGAAGCGACTGTTACGCCGGCTGCAGGCCGCTCGCGCGCTTTGGGGAGTAGTTTGCAGGAGGGTTTTGGGAGCCTGAGTTGCAAGGCGTTTTGCTGGGGCGAGAGTTTATGAGACGTGTGTAATTTTTAGTTTTTAGGTTGGTCATAGTGATTTATGGGGAATGTGGTGTTTTTTATTTTAGGTGGGGTGGGGTTGGAGGAATGGAAAATAGTTGTAGTTTTTAATAGGGAGGTTATTAACCCTGGTAGAAAATTGACCAGAATCTGGGCAGAATTTCTGGTCAACAAACGTTAAAATGACACTTATTTAGAAATTCTGTTCAAAGTATTTCCAGAATTTTTAGCTAAGTGGCATTTTAACATTTGTTGACCAGAAATTCTGCCCAGAATCTGGTCAATTTTCTACAAGGGTAAACTGCAAGGATTTTGGGTATGTTGATAATGAATGTAATTTGTAAATAATAACTAAATTGCATTATTACTTATAACATCAATTTTCGTGTAAACAATTAATATCAATTAATTAGTAAAGTACATCAATTTGAAAAAGCTAGTAATATTCAGATCTCAAAAGAATGTTTAAAATGTAAAGTAGAAAGCTTAAATAATTCTTATGAATTCCAGATCTTATAAGATAAAAGAGGGTGAAAATGCGAGGTTTTATTTCGGGGGAAATATGAACCCCCTATTTATGTTTTAGAATCGACATATTTCAGATGTGCTTTTAAATATTTATGTTTAAGTGGTAGAAAGCGAACGTAGATGCATGTTTCATCCTACACCAAATTGCAAACTTGATGGATAGAAGAAAAGATGTATATTCTTGAAATAAAATATGAAAATAAATACTTATACAAAAATTTTTCTATTAAATAATTGAAAACTCACATTATATAATTTAAAAATTGCATAGTTTTTCATATTTTTTTTTTACTTAACAGATAATCGATATTTATTATAAAAAATAATCATCAATTATAATTAATCAGGTAGTCAAAAATATTGTGAATTATTACATTATTTTCATCCATTAATACCGCCATATCATATCAATCTTTCAAATCTAAAAATACATACTATTTTGTAATAAAACTTTCTTCTCGTAGCAAACTACTTTCCAAAAAAGGCAGAGTACTCTCACAGTCCGTGAATTCCACGGATCTCTTTCTCTCCTTTATCCATCTCTCTTGACTTCATGAACCGGTGAGATAATTCTCGCTTTCGCTCTCCTCAGATGTTCACTTCAATCTCTTGGCGAATATTTGAAGAGGTCAGATCAAAGCCCCGTCTGGTCAATTTCATCAACATTTGAATACGAGCCTTCCCTGCTCCACGGAATATACACCCGCGCGCGCCCCTCTTACTTTTACATTCTCGCCCATATACCCTTTTGGATTTTCCCTTTTACTCCTTCCATCTCTTCCGCTCCTTCTGCCTTCAACTTTTTCTCTCTCGCTCCTTTTTTGCCAGCCTTCTCTTTCTCTCTCGGGATACACCGCCGAAAAGAGCTGCGCGCGCGCGGGCGAAAGGCAGCCGGCCAAAGGGAAGGAGAACTTTTCAAAAGTGACGCTCGAATAAGATCCGGATATACGCGAAAGGTTTTTACAGGTTTACATCGGGAGAGAGGTATATGTTTTTTTACTTGTTTTTTTTTAGATATAGAGTGCATCGATTTAAATATGCGTTTTTAAGAAGTTCAAGGCTTTTAATAAAGTATTTGGATAATTTGCATGTAAATTTTGGTAAAAAGTATACTTGATAAATGAATGTGTATAAAATAAACATATTTATTTTTTTCTTACTTATATTTTCTTTCTTTATTCGAACTTAATTAAATCTGTTCTTATTAATTTACATTATTACCTTATGTAATTTCCAAAAGAAAAACTTAACTCTTTCAGCAATAATATGTATGACTATTTTAATAAAATATTTTTCCGTATCAAATGCAATTACTATTGCCCAAAATGCATTGTGTTTAAATTAACAGCGCACGTCAGAAGCATCTGGCAATTTCAGATTGGTTTTGCTTCGCGAATCGATTTTCGAATACGCCAAATGTTCGAAACATATTTTGATTTTTGAATCTACAAGCTGTTAAATTTTTCGTTAAATGTACTTTAGCTTATTAAAAGCAAAATTTTTAAAACGTCTACAGAAAGAAAATTAATGAAAATATACATACATTTTTTAATATTTAAGTGTAAGTAATAAAAATTCTGTTTACAATATGCATTTACATTAAATTTGATGTGTTCATATTTTACAGTGCAGCTTGAATTCTGCTAAAATATGTCAAATTTATTTTGCGCAATTGACTTGTTTCATTCATTGTGGCTTTATCATTTATCAATAAATATACTTGTTAAACACACTTGTACACATCTGTAAGTACAAAAATTTTTTGTTTCAGCAGAATTAATAAAAAATTGAAATCTATTTGCTATAAGTTAAAAATTTTTCTTCGCATAGAAGTTTTATAGTTTTAAATGACTTATAGCAATCAAAAAATTAATTTTTAGAGATTTAAAGTTTTCAATAAATCCTTAAAACTCTTAGTAAGTTTTTAGAGAGTTCTGAGTTTTTCAAAAATACTACATCCTGTCTGATAATTATAGTATAATAATAACTTAATATACAATAACACATAAATTAATTTTACGATTCGCCGAAACCAATTTACACAAATCAAAATCACCTCTAAAATTCAATTGCTCGATGCCACATTCGTGCGCTGCAGTGAAACAATACTAGCAGCGCGAGACACAGAACAGTGGGGGATGCCGGTGCTATATACTTAAAGGGGATCGCGCCGCACGATCAAAGCATAATTTTAATTAGGCGGATTATACGGAGAGATAAAAATTATTAAAATTATTGCCTTAATGAAAGGAAGCTCGAGACGAGGGACGCGTAATTAAACGCCGGGGAGTATTTCCCTTGCCGAGAGGGCGCCTACGCTTCCTTGTGGCGGCGCGCGCGAGACTGTTCATATATATACGTAGACTTTTACGAAGAAAGATATGACGATGAATAATATATGCTGGGATACTCGCAAGTGAATTGTTATATTATCGAAGCTCACGTTGGTATAATTGCAAATTAAAAGGTAAGGCGCGTAAGTTGAGAGGGAAATGTTTGTATGATATGTTCTGCCTGGGGGTATGGTACGGCATAATATTGATTGCATTCTATTTTTGTGCGAATTGAATGCATGTGAAATGAATGATTTTGTTTTGAATGCAATTTGATTATTAATTATTATTTCCTGAAGAAAGAAACTTAATATTGCCTCATGACTTTTTTGTACGTTTAATGAAAGTGCACCCCTATTGAAAGGAGGTTAATTGAAGTAAGTAAATAAAACCTAAAATTATGATTGGTATTATTTCTTTTATGTAAAATCTTACACTATGCTTAGACCATATACTAATAAGAAAATTTAAAACCCGCATTTTCATGTTTTTACATTAAATTAAAATATAAATAAACAGGAAGCAAATTTTCGATACGTACGTAAAAGTAAAGTAGTGCACATTGTAGTAAATACAATGCAAATTTACATTAAATTTAATGTACTTAAAAAAAAATTTACTTCCTACACCATTACTTATGCTACTTAAAATATATTACTTGCAACTTCAAAACCATTTACATTCATTTTTAACGCAGAATATTTTTTATCAAAGCTAAGAAACTTTCACATTTATTGAACACAGCTCAGAATTTGAAAAAACATGTAGTGGGAAGTGTATACACATTACTTTTAACGAACAATTTACCAGTACATTCCAGTAAAGAAAACCCAAAAACTAAGATTCCCCAAAAAGCCATCGCTCAGCACTGCACCCAACCATCACCACACCACCGCTACCAGCGACTGCACCTGGCTCCCAGCCGTCCCGCTACCGTCTCTCTCACCTTCAGCCCCGCAACCTCGCCCCTCACTTGCCTCATTATGCAACCTGCGCTCCAGCACGTGACTTTTCGGCAATCTCTCTAGCTCACGGGCCTCGTTGCAGTCTACGCAGCAGAGAGAGAGAGAGAGAGAGCGGGCGGCTGTAGCGACAGCCAATGGAATACTCGATAAGAGCGAGAGGGCTCGGCCCCGGCGCAGATCAGCCCGCAAACCGCAAGGTGCCACCACACCCCCCCTTCACGGAGAGAGAGCGAGCTCCCCCCCTGGCGCGGCCAATGATCGGCGCCTAGCCGTCCCCAGACCGCAAACCAACCGCAAGACGATGCGCAGAACGAGCCTGCGCGCGGCCGCCCGACCGCATGAAACAAAATGGTGACGCGAGCTCAGATAGAGAGAGAGCCGACTTTCGGGTTTTGAGGAGTGCGTGAGGTGGTGCCGAAAAGATGGTGGGTTGGAGAGGATTGGGGAGGCTGAGGGATGAGGGGGCTTGATGGGGGTTGTGATGCTTTGGATGATGTGTTGAGAGGAGAAGTGTTTTGTAATGGTGGAGAGTGAGGTGGTTCCGAGGTGAGATTGTTGGTTTAGGTGTTTACATCAAAGGACAGTTGGTGCATTTATTATATCAGAATGGACAATTTAAGGTGCACTTCGCAAACTGATGTTTTCTATTTTTTTATTTATATTTTTTGTTAAAACAGTGTTAAATCTTCGAGTTACCGGCAATTACAGGAAACCAATTATTTCACTAAATTTTTAATTATGAAAAAAATAATGTTGTTACTTTATTCATCTAGTTGACAACTAGAAATTGACCTCTAATTTTCTCAATATTAAAAATTGGATGAATCAAATTAGGTTGTCGTAATTTTTTATGACTGCGATCTCTTTTTCCAAAAATGATCTTTCAAAATTATCTTTTTATTCATATTTTGAATCTTGGGCACTACTATAAATAAAAGTATTTTTTAAGTACATATTTAAATTTCATATATTTATTGTGCACATCAACACTGTTCATTTATTCAACTTAGAAACTTCATATCTTCGACGAGATAAATAATGGAAATAAATAACTTAAGTAAAATATTTTAGAGGGTTCACTGTTTCGAAATAAAAAAAAAATAGTATAGTAATAAAATAATATTTTCATTTTTTCGAAGAAAGGTGGAAAATAATGTAGGAGCCGTCTATTTAGTAATTCTAAATTTATTGGTCCGAACAATTTGACCTTCTCATAATTTCCTCGCGAAATATTCACCATTGTCCAGTTCTAAATAATAAAATGCATAATTCGCATATTTGAGCTTCTAAATAAGTAGCACTTAAATAAAAAACATTCTAATGATCGGACCCCCCCCCCCCTATTTAAATTATAAAATTATTTAGTTGGAGCAACAGACTAGAAAATTTAGGCTATAAAATTTTTTATAAAAATGTATGTAATGTAACATCATATGTTACATTTTATGCACATTGCATATTTTTGCAAATATGCAAGACAATTTAAAGGCAGACAACAAAACATATATACAAAGGTATAAACAAAGAAAGAAATATAACACAATATTCTATGTATTTGACTCAAGGAATGATTCAGAAGCGAAGCAAGTAATTCAGTAATATTTATTAAAAACTCTGAGCTTAGTATCAGATTTTAAAATTTTTGTGGTTCCAAAAATTAAAACCGTATCCAAAATAGTTTTCGACATTATTTTGTATTTTATTCTATCTCTGTTATTCTAAATTTAGTTACTATTCGCCTCGAATCGTTATTAAGAATCAATATCTAATAAATAATTTGAATATTATTCACTTAAAAAAACATAATTTCATTATAAATTGTTAATCGATAAAATCCAAAATTTTTCACCGATGCCAAAAAATTTCTCTCGTTCCCAGCGAGCCTCCGCCTAACTCTTTTACCGAGCTTCCGCACACCAACGCACAGCCGCTCGTCCAAGACGCAAGCAAAGAGTTCGATAAGGACGGGACGGAGACGAAACGCTAGTACAACCCTCTCTCTCTCTCTCTTCTTTTCCTCTGTATAAAAGTGAAGAGAGTCGAGCAGCGCGCAGGGAGGGGGGGGGGGCAGTAACGTCAGGAATAGAACAGCCTGGGGTATCTGAGGTGGCCCAGAGCGTGGCCGCTGCGGCGCTGCGCTATGGCTTGCCGCGGCGGTGGCAACGGGCTAGAGGCTTGCGCGCGCGCGGGGGCGTCGAAAGAGAGAGGAACCACCGCCGCGCCGTAGCCGAGCACAGAGAGAGAGAGAGAGAGAAAGCGTGAGAGGAGAGGAAAAGGTAGAGCAGAGCAGCGAGAGGAGGTCGAGACTGCGAGCTGCGGGCGCCGACGGTGGGAGGCTGCTGAGGGAGTTTGGGTTGCCTAGGCTACCGGCGAGGAGACCCGGCCAAGATACTCGCCGAGATCTCTCCACGGCTTTGCCTTTCGCTCCCTCTCTCTCTCTCTCCCTCTCTGGCTGCGCGTTCTCTTTCTTTTGAGGCGGCTGCGCGGGTGTGTAGGTGTGGGCGCTACTCGTTTGCCTTGGCTTCGGGTTTGATATTTGTTTTAGGCGTTTTTTATTTGAGGATGATCGTGGTTGAATGTTGAGGCTTTTGTATGTTTCGAGTTAATTGGTCGAATTTAAAAAAGATTTTTAAATTTATTATTTATAATTAGTTTTGCGATACGGACGACTTTTGTATAGAATTACATTTATTATGATTTTCTGAAATTTAAAACTTGTTTAAATAAATAGGATTATAAATGATCCGTAGACAATTTATTAAAAATTATTATAAATTTATAAACAAAGTATAAAATACTGTTAGAATTATTTGCACTCAAGATACATCGATTCTTCTTAAACTTTTAATGTAAATATGAAATTCATATCAAGAAAAAATAATATTTATTTTTTTAAATAGTTGATAAAATAGTTACCTAATATGTATTGTTTTCTAAATGTAATATGATCAAATTATTCTAGATAATTAAAATTGTTTATATAATTTTTAGGTAGTACGAAATTGATATTTCTTACCATTTATATAAAATCTTCAACAGTTAAAAACGTAAGAAATTACACAAAATATGTCCAATATGTATTGACGTAAATATCAAATTCTTTCACCTGATCGTTTTATTCATTATACTATTCAAATAATTATGATAATAAATAAATTTATTTCGAAACCAATAGATTTAAATTTGATTTATAGTTAAATAATTAAATAATGTACATGTATTATAGATATTTTAACCAAATTATTTTCTTTTCTTAAAAAAACTATTTTTTTTTACTAGCAGGTACCAGTGTCGCCCTCCTTCGGTTAAGTCGCTAAAGATCTTTAAGAAAGTCTTCTCGCGCGCTCTCTTTCTCGCACCCTCTT
>JAPYZA010005851.1:0-11725 GCA_030522685.1 Eupelmus azureus | reverse complement strand
TAAAAAAGTAAAACTGCGCAAAATCAATTATGACTAAAATACGTTCATTTTTTCATGTATGAAAATTATTAATTTCTTAATTTGCATAACAAAATTGAATTTTATTTTTATCTACGAACGACGGCAACGAATGCACTCGTTGTAATTAGAAAAAAAACGAGATCGGTCAAGTTTTTTATTGTAAACCAAAAAAACTACAAAATTTTCTAATAATTGTTTTTTACTTTTTAGACCCCTGGTGGAAAGATGGTACGTCGATAAGATTGAGTTGACCTACAATTCCAGCGACAAGCATTTCGAACATATTGACAAACCTAGTAAGTATCGACCATATATGTAAATACAGTGTTTTGCAAATTTGCACTAAAAATAATAACAAGCTACGTGCACGAAGTATTTTCACACTGGAATATTATGACGAAAAGAATGCAGTAAAACATACTATACTTACCTACTTTCTCATCATTATCACATACAGTCACAAACATTTTTTGCATTGAATGGTTACAAACATTCCTTTATAGTCCTTATTTGGTATAGCTCTTAATTATTATAATAATACTCTGTATATAGACTTTTTTAATTACTTATTAATTCAGCTTTATGTTTCAATCCTTCCAGATAGAACAATAAGATTAAGCACCGCACAAAAGCATAGCTCGATGCTGTTCCCCACTCCTGTGGGAAAATCCTATGCTTGCGATGATGAGCAAGAAATTCAGTTCACCGACGGCAAAAATCACGCTAGTGTGGTATTAAGGTCATTGAAAATTTTTAATTTATTATTCGTATTTGATTGACGTTTGATTTGAAGTTTAGCTATTAATATTACTATGAGACATTTTTAAGAAAGATCATAGTCAAAACAATTTATGAAACCTTACGAGTAAGTGAGCGTCGTTAAGTGAAAAAGACGTAAAATCGATATTGTACTTCATAAAAATGAAAAACTGAAAATATTTCAACATAAAATATTGAAGACTGGTACATATTACAAAATAGTTTAAGATTTTACATGAATTTAAATATTAAAAAAATTTGAAACTACTTGCAAAATTAAATAAAACTTAATAAAATATTTGAAAAAACTGTTGATATATGCAACATTTTATTTATTAATCTATTGCTAGCCAAATTATGTATGTACATACATCTTATAGAGATAAAAGGATTAAGTACCAAAATAAATTATTTAAATTATAACAAAAAATAAAGATATATCAAAAAAAATTTTTCAATTTTCGATAAAGAATCTTCCTACTAATTTTAGGGAATTCAATACAGATTACTTAATTATTTTGCATATAAAAAAATAATGGAAAGTAAAATTAAATTTTAAATTTTATAGTTTTACTAAAAGAATTATAACCCAAAATAATAGGTAAATGTAGTAGAAGTAAACTGACTAGTATCTATAGTATGATTCATATATCTACGACTTTTTTTATTAAAAGTAGGGTGTAAGAACTTCTTTAAATTACGATATACTTGTAATATATTGGAAATCGATTCAGTGAATAACTGGAATTAACTATTATAAACTGTTGAGTTTAAGATATGTATAACAGTTATTTCCACTTTTTTCAGTTACTTTCAGTTACATTCAGTTATTTCCAGTTACTTTCAGTTATGTCCAGTTATTTCCAGTTTCATTGGTATACAATTATTCTTTCTCTATGCATCATTTAACAAAACTGATAGTTACTGCAAGTAACTGAAAATTAATGAATATAAATGGAAATAACTGGGAATAACTCGAAATAACTGGATATAATTGGAAATACATAGAAATATTTGGAAATAACTATTGTACATGTCTCAAATTCAACAGTTTATAACTGTTATTTCCATATATTTTTAGTTATTTCCAGTTACTTTCAGTCATTCTTAGTTTCTTTTTTCTTCTAGGGAAGCAATTGCAAACGTAATTTATTTTTTATGCAGTCACATAGTTTACACTGTTTTCAATCTAAGTAACAATTTTCCAATGCTTAGATTAAAAGCATTTATATACGTAATAACATATCAAATATATACTAAGCAATGAAGTCTACCTGGCTTTCAAACTTCAAACCAAACTATAAATTATATAATGTGCATCAAACATATCCCACATATTAATCGAAAATTAAATCTTACAGAGCAATGAAGCTGCAGCCGTTCAAATTCAAGAACAATGACTTCGCCGCTGAATTCTCCTGCACAGCACTGAGCGCCCGGGCTGGCCGTGACGAAACCGCACCCGTCGCGGTTGGTTCAACCCTCGCAGCCGCCGTCCTCCTCACCATCACTGGCTACGCCGCCTGGCGGTATTTCAAGATCAAGAAGGTCAAGTACGACACCATGGAGTAAATCTGGAAGAAAGAAAAGCGATCGGTTAATTTGTATAGAGAATATTCGTCCTTTTTGCGTTGTCCTTCCGTACCTGTAATATCGATTCTAGTCATGTTTTTTTTTTCTATTGGAGGTCCCGTAAAGTTAGCTGGGTGATGAACGGAAACATATATACAAATTCTTCAATCAAATGTTTCTAAGTATGAGATTAGACGAGTTTATCTCGGTGATACGTAGGTGAGATTTTTGAAGATGATATTATACACGATACATATATATGATGATTGTTTTGGATGTTTTATTTGAGACTTTGCGGGCGATATCGTCGCGCTGAAATATTATAATGATGTTTATTTGTTACTACCCGCTACACACGATAATCATCGTTCCATTATCGTATATCATAATGCATGTCATAATGCATGTCATAATACATCGAACGATCATATCCAATATAGACTTTAATTAATTATAATGATGTAACTGTAAAACACGTTCGAGAAACGGAAAAATCGCAAACTCTGAAGGTTGTATGTATAGGAAAAATGAAATTGCAGGCAATTTTGCAAAGCCTTTCAATTTTTCAAAGTCGATAATCTCTTCTTAATTCCTTTGTCACGTCTTCGTATTGATTCTTCCGACTCTTCTTGTTGTGATGTTTTAAAACTGTTTTTATTTACTTTAAAGCCGTCTAATAGTAGATAGTTGTAAAATAAAAAATCTAGTCGGGACTATGAAAATTTATGCAATTTTGGATTGTAAATCTATGCTATTAAATGGAAATAATACAATTTTTCAAAATCTTAAATTTACGGTTGTATCAAACATCAACTTATTGTTATCGTGCTTTTTTATATTATATTTTTTATAAACCTTAACAATTTCGTAAAGTCCACCAACTCTTTTACATGAACATTCAGTACATATAATTAAAATTTTATTTATTTATTTATTTATTTTTATATACTTTTATTAAAACAATCTTATTATTTTAAATAGATTAAAGTACTGAATGACTAGTGATATTATTTAAATTATTATGGATTAACTAGAAAATTACATAATGTAAACGTATCTGCTTCACGCATTTTAACATCGTCAATTTCGTTATCCGATTAAAAAAAACTACTAGTGATTAAAAAATGTTGCAAAATGATTGAAATATATTTAATAAAATATAGGCGCCGTTATTAAATATTAACAAGCATTTTTATTAAATGAATTATAGGGAATCAAGTGAAATTGAATTGTAGAGCAAGTCATTTAATTTGCCAAATTCATTAATTTTAGAATTTCCGTTAAAA
The DNA here is from genome assembly GCA_030522685.1 of Eupelmus azureus. Classification (NCBI taxonomy): domain Eukaryota; kingdom Metazoa; phylum Arthropoda; class Insecta; order Hymenoptera; family Eupelmidae; genus Eupelmus; species Eupelmus azureus. The sequence continues at coordinate 8,087 of JAPYZA010005851.1, read as the reverse complement.
AAAATATTTCGATGAAAAATTAAGTGACTTAGCTCGTATACATGAACGTTGTATAAAAAAAAACTACAAGTGCAATGGGTATGCATGAAAAGTTGGGCTTTGTACATAATATGAGTATTTATTGACTTAACACACAGACACACAGGAGCACATTATATCCACATATATACACAAGCATAACACACCCACACCTAAATACACATATTTATGTACCTGCACACTAATGTGGCAAATAAAATCGAAACATGCATATCTATGGTATAAACAACCTCTGTCTTCCAAGCGTATAATATAAATATTAAATATATAAGTATAAATACATAAAAAAAAATATATTTCTTGTGTACATACGATTCTCTTACACGTATGTAATTATATTATACATATAAAATTATTCTATATATATAGCATATATTCATGATCACATATCGTTTCCAAAAATGTCAATATCGTCAATTCGTAATTATTATACACGATGAAAAACGGCAAGAGAGAGACTTTAAGTAAACATTGCTATATTGTGAAACTTTCGCCGGGAGTCGACAACGTCACATGGCGCATTGTCTTTTCGACTTGACAAAATAAAAGAAAAAATTTAATGCCAGCTACAAGATCAATTCAGAATCTTTCTTGAATGAAAAATTACCATACTTACCGGCGTGCGCTATGTGACTGGTCGCGATTCGAGCGAAGCAAAAAACTGAGTAAATATTACGTATATGTATACAACGTATGGTATTTCATGTAACTATAGGATATCGAGTCAATTTGACACACTTCAATGAAAAAAAAGAATTCATTATAATAGCGTTGACCTTCTGCATTCTGTATGAACAAAAAAAAATAAGATTAACAAAGGTGTATTTTTATGCTTAAGTCGATATGACGAAACTCTTGTAACGTAATCGAAGTATAATGAAAAATATAACAGGAAAAAAAAAAGAAATTAATAAGGAATTAATAATGTGTTAGTGCACTGTTGGCGTTTTGCGTGTATGAGTGTAAAGAGAAACGGAATTGCGCAGAGAAGCGGATTTTTTGGCGGCGATTCTAAATCTAAACTTATGCACTGGGTTGGCGTGAATAAGACATACAATGTCAGGCAGAAAATAGCTGCAACATCGGCTAATAAATGTAACGCGTTATATAGCTTTTACTCTGCAACTAAGTGGTTTCCTTGATAATTCCATTAATATTTTGCGCATTATTGTTAAATCCGTATTATTTTTAATCGAACAAAATTTTTAGATATATGTTTAATAATAAAGAACATTTGACTTTAATTTCCATACTTTTAATTCCGTTATTACGTACAAAATTAAAAGATTATCACCTACTAAATAAAAGATATTTTAAAAGAATAACTAATTAAAAAAAATATCTAGGAAACCATCTTAATCAATCCTCGGCATAACACAATCCGCAAACCCGACTCTGGCCTACAACCCAGCGATGATTGCAGCTTGTTTGTATACCGACAACGAGCCGAACCGCACGAACGTACCTATACGTTGTAAAGCTCAGAGCATGGAACGTACCCACTTGAAATTATACTTACGTGGTTTGAATAAAGGCTGTTTAAAAAATCCAACACACAAAAACTACTTATGTATATACACCCAAATCCGTACATATACCTTCATACCCGCCTCTGCTCTCAATCCGCATTCACCGAAACGATCCGGCGTGTCGACTGACACGCGCACATCCGGACTGCAGATGTGCTTGAGGGGCGAGGGCGTGAAAAGCTGCACATAGTCTTTCTTGAGAGGATATCTCCGCCTTTTTGCGCAAGCCTCGCGCACACATTGTGGGGTCCCGATCCGCATGCTGCAGACCGGTCCTTGTATATTCTATGGACATCTATGTGTGTGAGTGCGATAGTCAGGGTAGAAAATCTGGAGTGTATGCGTGCGTGCGTGTATATATATATATCGAGAGATCGAATTAACGATTAACGACACGGTCCAGCATCGAGCCCCGGCGCGAGAAAGCGGTGATTTAACGAAGAGGTGTTCAGTGACTACTGCTCCCTGGTCGGCTCGTTATCCGGCCGCGGGCTGCCGACGTTATCCGCGCAATTACCCCAAAACAAGCCGACGAGCCTCGCGCCCCTTCAGTTTATAAATTATAGGCCGCGCAGACGTAGTCCCCTCTGGTAGAGCGCGAGGAGATGACAGATGTAGCGCCACGAGTACAGCTTCTCTATAGCCAATTATTACGCAACTCCTTCGCTGTGGATGCGTAGGTACAGACCTGGACGAGCTGGTCTTGGGTTTTTTTGGGGATGGTGAGAGGATGTGTTTTGGGGGCTTTTAATTGGGAGGGTTGGTGGAAGGGTGTGGGTTTGATTAGGGAGCGAGATTTTTCATTGGTGCGGAAGGGAGTGGGATGAGTGATGGGTTTATTTTTAATTTGGGATTTTTTGATGGAATTTTTCGGATTGTTGAAATAATAATTACGATTTACTCTCTGTGAAACTCTGCATTTATACTTATTGTCTATGTTGCTTGGAAATTTCCAGATTTAACTCGTTTGCATTCCACGCATCATCTGTGTCAGTGAAGTCCGCGTTATCAGCATATTTATAATCAAGAAAATACCACATCTATTGCAATATCCAGTTTTGCTCCGCAAACTCCTTCGCTAAAGCGAAACTCATAACATTCCATCAGCAAAATGTCAATCTACCAACAAACAATCAACATCAAACCAAACCTATACAGATATCTCCCGCGAAAAGCACATAAACGTCCAATCAAGCAAAAAAATCCCGCAGCGCGCGATGACTAATTTAATTTCCAGAACAGCTCGCCCCCAATCTTCCAATCCCCCTCACACTCAACAGCTTGATTAGCAGCGACGATTCTAACAATCCATCTCTCGCCTCTTCGATTCTATCTAAACTCGCTGGGGGAGTAGAATCGCTTATTAGGTTCGCGCGAACCGAGAGACGCTAGACGCGCGGTAATGCAGTGCGCGATCTGTCGGTACAGTCGCGACATAAGCGAGATATCTGGCCTGCGTCGACATCGAGTATTACATGTCGCCGCGTTCGCCGTACAAAACAGATTAGCTCTCCCGCTATAAATAGGATGCTGCGCCGATAGTAGCTCTTCCCTCTCTCTTTCTCGATTATCTCTCTCTCTCTCTCTCTGGATTTTTGCAGGTGCAGACTTGCCTGTAGCCTCCGCAACGGTATATCTGGCCATTAATGTCTCCAGAGCGTGTAATGACGAAACGCGAAACCGGAGAATCCCCTGGCTGGAGGAGAGAGAGGGGGGATGTGTATGGGTGGTGAGCTGGATGTGGGATTTCACGCTGCTGTCGTCGTGGTGCTGGAAAAACGCGCCGCCCGCGAAACTCGCTTTTGTGTGAGGGAGAGAGAAAGAGAGAGTGGGTGTGTGTTCAGGAGGGGAAGAGTTTGGATGGTTTGTACGGCGCGTTGGCATTAGGATTATGTCTTATTGCGTCTTTTGTGAGCGCGGGCTGAGTGATTTGATTGGAATTCCTTATAACCGGTTGGAATTTGTAAGATATTTTTTTTTTGTTTATTTGATGTTTAGTCATTTTTGTTTGGTTTAAGAGGAATAACAAGTTTTAAGAGTTTGTTAAGAAAGTAAAATGTTTGATTATTAGTTATAGTGACTAGTTTAATGTTATAACGCATGTTTAAAATTTATCAGAAAAAATAAAGTTTAGTTAATGCAACCAAAAACCAATATTTCTCTTCCAATAAATAAATCTTAAAACGCATTTTACTACAGACCCTCAAAACAGTAACTTTCCCCTTCATTAAAACAATTCACACTCATTCCAATTAAACCAAATAAATTTCCCACTCCAATCCCCTCCCACTCAACCAACCCACGCAAACACCAACATCATTACAAAACCAACTTACGCACGCTTACACCAAATCATCCTCGGCCCATTACAGCCACTTAACCGCTCTCCGCTCTCTTTTGCACTTTTCGCAGCTCTCCGTGTAATCCTCATAACTAAATCTCCTAACACCTCTCTCCTACCGGCCCGTGAGAATAGCCCCCATACACAGCAGCTCAACCGGGGGTCCACCACACAGACCCTCTCTCCTTTTACTTTTTTTTTGCACCCCCGGAAAATAGAGCGCGAACGCTCATAATAAACTCGACTGGAGAGAGACAGGAATAGAGTCGAGGGGTCCTTCAAAAGAGCATCGCGCGTGTCGCGCCCCTTCAGAGCCCGTTCAATGAGCCTTTGTGCCCGCGCAACGCGCGCTGCGCAGCTCTCGCACCCTGGCATTGTGTATGGCACAGCCGTAGATGCAGCGTATAGCAGCACGCCGTAGGAATATAATGACGGGTATAGCAAAATGGCGCCCGCGGCGGACGTGGGAGTGTGTTCCCTTTTGAAAATCGGATTTTTCAGGGAATTTTTCTCTCCCATTGTCCGGGAAGCATGTTGCATATCGCCGAAATTCATCGGCGAGTCGGGGGCTGTTCACTTTTTTTTTTCTCTCGCCTTTTTGGTCGAGGGATTATCCATATTTTCCGAATTATGGAGAGAGGAAGGAACAAGGATGTCAAGAGGCCGGCGGGAGAGCGTTGTGACATCTGCGAGTGTGTTCGCATGGCTATTGTGGAGAGGTGAGAATGACGTTATTAGGCCGGCGTTACGTGAAATGCGTTTTTCGGGGGTTTATTGAGGAGAGGAAGGGAGATTGGGGGAATTGATGTTCGCTTTGATATTGGGGACTTGGGGAGATGGCTATCGGTTTGGGATTTTGCTTTGGATTTTAAAATTTAAGAGCGTACCTTTGTTGACGCTGGAATTTTTCTATTTTTTATGAATAATTTTTGTCATATGGGAAAAATGAGTAGTTTGTTACAAATTGTCCATGTAAAATATAAAATCGCTATCAATTAAAAATCAGTATAATCTGTATTTGAAAATCATACGAATACATTATCAGCAAATCTAAAAATTATTATAGTTATAGAAAAATATAATAATATTCACATTTTGCATCAAGAATGTATTTGGTTTCGAAAAGATTACAGTAATTTTTAACCAACTATTTTTCTATGCGTAATAAACTCATTTGCGGTTACAGATACTACAAAACATTAACTATAAATTAATTACTTCAATTTTGCACTTTTACATTTACCTACATAAAAAAATTCAAATTTAATTATGCTGGATTTAAAAACCAAATTGACCTACTGCATAATTATATTTAAACCGTGATCTTGATTATTTATTCCATACTTTTATACGTATTTTTCCTAACAATCTTAATATCAACCATTCCTAAATAAATTAAATCTCACGCGCACCCAACAGACTCTAAATATAGAATAAACCAAAACATTCACCCAACACCCACCACACACAAACTTCTTCACCCACCTTTCTCATCCCATCACTCTATTATCTTATCAAACAATCCTACCACCCTGCATCCAATCCCACCTCGCTTTCAAGAACTGCCTAGCAAACTTCTCCATTCACACGCCTTGCCACATTGTCCACAGGCCCTCAAAACCTTCCTCTCTTGCACTTTACCGTCGCCCAACTCTCTTTCTCTCTCCACGAAGCTTGCAGATAAATCGCCAACTCGCGCTTGCCGACGTCGGCTGAAACCCGATCGTAGGAACCTGCGCTTAATATTTTCCCACAAAACTCGCCTGACGAGGCTCGGCCGGCCGACCCTGATAAAAAGCCGAGCGCTGATAAGGAACGCTAAGGTATTTTCGCCATCGCGCAAAAAATAAAAGCACTACGCTGACTTTTTACGTTTACTATATTGTTTTATACGCGTCTCGATAGACGTTTTTTTCTAAGAAGAAGACTAAACGCACGCACGCGCGGGTTTCGATAAGGAGATGACGATTCTTCGACCCCCGTATAATGAGATTAATAACAAGAGGTACGAGGCTAGAGTAAGACGCATCGGCGTCGAAGCTCCTCCGAATGTCACGGATGCTGCGCTGCCGATTCGCCGAACGCTGACCGCCGAGTGGCAAAACAAACGCCCCCGCGCTGTTATACAGCCGGTCGATTGTACAAAACGATATTGTGTGTGTATGTGGAGTCGAGGGTCGCAGCGAGCGAGTCGGCTTAATGAAATCACGTTGACGGCTGTTACGACGATCCTTATGCAATCAGGCACGTGTTTTATCTGGGTTTTGTACACGTGTTTGTTGGAGTAGTTTGTTCGAGGCTGCGACAAGTAGGATGAGTGGTTTGAATGGTTGGGATATTTTGATTTTTGAATTGTTTTATTTTGGATAGAATTTTTTTTTTGCTAGATTTTCTTTTTATTTAAATGCAGTTTTACTGTTTGTGAACAGTCCATTGAGCTTATTCGTTTGTATTTAGTTGAAATTATAATTAAGGCCTAAATTAGTCTTCAACCGGGATTTAATTAATTTACAAATATATACAAAATAAAAGCTCAAATAAAACTTTATACAAACCGGCAACAAACTGTGATAATTGAAAGGTAATATAAGATTAAAGAATCTTTTTTGACGCCTGCACAAAGAAGAATCGACTTACTCCGCATTAAACACACTCTAGTAATTAATATTATAATTGTTGAAATTGATATCTTTATCTGCAGACGTTAATTAATATCATTATTATTAATACACACGAACAGACGCATGTACTTCTATGTAAGTCCTTCTTGTAGGAGTCGTCTTCCCTAGAAATATCAGCGATACACACGCGAGATATGCAGACTCCGAGAATCAAAGATTACCGTGTTTACACTTTCGATAATTTTATAACATATATATACGTACTAATATTAATTCACTTTAAACGTTTATCAAAAGCCATACTTTAAAAAAGCAAGTCACTTAAAAATACGTACTACCCTACCCAGTTAATTTTTAAAACCTGTAGTACACACCTAATGGAGCCGAAAGCTACTTTAGAGAGCTGATCGCTTACTCGCGCTCGATCGACAAAATCCCGAGGAAAAATTTCTATAATCTGTCCCCACAGAAAAAAACCCGAACACTCCCGAGTTTCCCGAAAAGTGTCCCCTCTCCCTATCTCGTTATAAAAATCATAAGCGCGCTTCGCCGAAAAAAAGGTGAGCAACTCAGCTACACACGAACCTGAAGGGATTAGGTATATATAAAACAGCTCCGCGCTTACACGCCTAAAGCGCGAGTAATAATCAGCTCTCGAGGGGCGAAGATATCTCCTCGAGGGACATTTATCAGCGAGCCGATCTCACCTCGCCGAGAGTATATATACGTACGCATCGGAACAGCTAGAGAAGGGCCAGCCTTTGAAATAATTAGTCCGCAGGCTCATAAATCCACGCGACGAAACTTAACGAGCGCCGGCCGTAAAAATTTCAGCTATATACCTACACGCACGTAGAACGCATACACACGTAACAGACCAGAGGGTGGAAGTGTCACATATATGCGTGAGTGTATACACGCGCGAAGCGAGTCTATATAGACACACAGAGAGGCCGTGTGATGAGAGTCCGGGCGCAGGGCGCTACCCTCAAATCACGACCGGGCGCATCTAACTAACCGTGTAATCGGCAATTTGGGCTTATTACACACTCGGAGACGCGGGGCCAAAGTACAGAGCGCGATTGCAGCTGCCGAAAATCCTGCGTGCTTCTAATGACGAGCTTCTTTTTTTCAGCTCTCTCTGTATTTGCTGTGATGGGTCTGTTGCGCAACGCACGGGAGGTTAGGTTTATACCTATAGGGACAAAGTGGCCAGTGACACATAAAGAGCATATTTTTGGGTATTAGAGCGGGCTACCTGTTTTTCACGCCTGCTCGAGCTGGGCGAGTGGTGAGGGGAGGTGAGCCGAGAGGCTGATGGGATATCTTTGACCGGGCTAATGGGAAAATAATCTGGAGGACCGATGGGTGTAGAGGAGTGAGCGTTTGGCTGGGTGGAGTGATTGGGGAGATTGGTTTATTAGGCGAGGTTTTGGATGGATGCTGGAGATTGGGTGCTTGGTGAAGGTATGTTTGGTATGTTGTGATTATGGAGGTAGAAGTAAGTTTAGAGTGAGGGCGATATGGGGTAGTAAACGTAGCAAATAGTTTGGTGAT
>JAPYZA010005849.1:0-11723 GCA_030522685.1 Eupelmus azureus | reverse complement strand
TTACTTTCAGACTTTGAAAAATCTAAAATGGTTACATAATTAATATTCTGCTAAAGCATGCGACTACTTTTAAAATGACGTGATGTTGAAGGGATCTCATGTGACCGTGCTTAAGCATAAATCACTTTGTACTGAATAACTGAGGAGCACTTATTGAGATAGATTTTTAAAGCAATGGGTCTTTAGTTAAGCTTGCCGTGACACGATTTTAAAAAACGAACCTTTTTACACGAATAAAGGGAGTGTAACGAGCGAAGGATAAAATGCAAATTTCAGCCTACTGTAATAAAAAAATATTTAAAATATCCTTTAATCAAAAGCAACATTTAAATTTTTTTCCAAATAACAAAAACTTAATATTCACGGTTATTTTTCTACAAGCACATAACAAACTGAATTTCCATATAAGATAAAATAAACAAAACTCCATTTGCTCGCGAACAAAAGGAAATATTGTAAAATAGACGTAAGGAATGAACAAAGCAAAGCTCAAACAGCGACTTGTAAAGCTTGTCGAAAGCGAGAACAAGCGGCGGCACTCGATAAGGTTTACGTTGCCAGAGTTCGGTGGGACGCCGAGACGGAAAAGTGATCCCGGCGAAGACGAGTATTCAACGCTCGTCGGCTTACTCTAACCAGTCTTTGTGTCGGCTGAAATGAATTATTTGTTCCCACTTGTACACCAATACGATTTGGCCCATTGACACGCGAAAGCGCGTGCAAGCGCTACCTTCGGGGTCGCAGCCCGAATCGGTAAACTTACCAAAGCCTCGTATTGTGCTTCTTTCTCTAGGGTCATAAATAATATGATAAAAGAAAGAAAAAAATGCTAAATCCTTTCGGCGTAACCTTTTTTTTCCTTGTATTTATTACATCTCGCTTTGCTCGAGTTTATACGTTTCGAATATTTTGATGAGGAAAATATGCTCATGAAATTACGGGCAGCGTTGCATATTTATCGGTGGTAAATATTGGATAAATAAAAATTTATCGGGCTTTAATTATAAATAATAAAAATTTAAACTAGGTCCCATTTGCGTGGTAAATCATGTTTGGAAAGTGATTTATTCGGGATTAAAAATTTATCGTAAAAGGCTTTGTAGTTAAAAAAACTCATTAATTTTGAATATTTCAGATGAGCCGCTTTTATAAAAATTATGTGTGTGTGTGTGTGGATGTAGAAAATTGATGCGTTTAAAAGAAAATAATTATTTGTAAATTAATGAGATTTACAGTAATGCGGTAACACAATTATAGATTACACTTTGTAAACCAAATTAATTTATCGCTAGTAGCGTAATGCAGGGAATAGCAAACAGATTAGCTCAATCATTATAGAATCAGCGAGCGCAAGTAGATTCATTGAAGCGAAATAATGAATAAACATTAGTTAGCGCTGCAACAATATAATCCCTCGCAATATCGTATTTCCAGCACTCTCAAAGCTTTCCTTCTTCGGAAAGCCCGCGAAAGAGAAAGATAGAAAGAGGGCGGGAGTGAAATCAAACAAGGAAAAAAGACGCTCGCTCCGTCGTGTATATCACACAGACGGCAGAAAGCTCTCTTTACGTTGCCGCGCGTCGTAATAACGTTCCCCGCAAAAATGGACGTCGAGAGGTTAAGAGAATTTTTCCCCCGCTCGACAATGAAGCTCTCAGGGCTATGAGAGGGCCGTCCTCTTGAAAAGCAAGCGCTTCACCTTTCTCTCTCTCTCTCTCTCTCTCTTTCTCTCTTTCTCCACTACGTGAGCGCGCCCCGCGTCGTTTCGCCTCTAGCCGACAAGATAAAGGTAACACCTCCCCGCTTCTGCCGTTACGGACCAGATATTTCGTCGTCTCGCGCGGCACACACATAGCCCGGAATCGCGAATATTGGAAGAAGCATGCGAAGAACGAAGCTCGCGCTCCTGCCGCTGCAGATGAAGTTTCCCCGATGCGCGAAAGCGTGCTTGCACTAGCTCCCGGAACTTGTCTGGAGGATGAGCTTTCTTCGCTGTATCCATATTCAGGATATATAGGGTGGTAGCTGCCACCCCCCGCTATCTCTGTTTTTCCTTCCTGGTTATGTGTATATCGGTTAAACTTTCATATGCCAAGTTCAACCTAGATAGGAATGTTTGCGAGAGTTAACGTTTCTGCTGTTGATTAATTTTGTGTTAACGATTTGATAATAGAGTCTGCTATTATGTTAATTAGTTCAAGAGAAACTCTATAGTTTTAATAACAAGGGCCGAGGTATGCCCGGGGAATTTGTATTAGCTCCAAGTAAGATTATACTTGCTCTTTGAAAAATAAACTCGATCCATAAGCTCCGTACTTTGGAAAAATTTTCAATTTACTGTAAAGATAATATAAAAGCTCTCCTGCAGATTGTCTTAAATTATATGCAAAGTTACTGCACGACATAAGAATGAGTTCTTAAAATAAAAAAGCACGGAGCATTATTTAAATTATGAAGTGCATCTTCAGTCAAGATACTACAAAACTTTAACGAACTAGTCAGCCACTTTTACAGAGTTGTTCAAGCTCGGCGGAAAACTAAAATGCCTTCTCTATTTCCTTAGCAGAAGAAACAGTCTTATAAACTCTTTAGTACATATTTACGCCAGCACATCGTAAAAGCTAGCACCATTTGTACAAAGTTAATAACAATTCGTAATTCATCATAAAAAGAGATTATATTACATGCTTTTTACGCGTAAACCAAGCTTTTCAAATAAAAATCTTTCTAAAACCATGTTATTGAGAATTGGAATGACGTCAGAAATAAAAAAATCTTATTCTTACGATCTCACTGAATTGTATTTCAGATTTCTCAGAAAAAACTTGAAAATATATGACATTATTATTAAAACTTTTATAATGATACAATTTAAAGAAATACTAAATTAAATACTAAATATATTTTGATCAAAACAAACTTTTTACGGCATGCTTTTTACTTGAAGCAGAAATAATTATTTTTAAAAAATAAAATTCTGTTCAAATAACAATAATTGGTCCTAAAAACAAAAATATATAAAAGAAATGCATTAAAAAATCTATTACATTAATTGACCGTCAAGCGCCATAAAAAATTTCCCATCCCTATTCCAGCCCGAATTTTAACAGAAAAAAAAAACATTTTTCCCGACTCTCATCATAAAACGGAAAATTCCATGAAATTTCACGCGCAGCAACAGCAAGGCTTGGCTGAATCCTTTATTTCTCTCCTTTTTCGAAGTTTAAAAATCCAGGCGCTCGTGACGAGCCGAAGCGAGATAGAGCAGTATTTGGTTGCCAGCAAAATGGCGAAATATTTTTTTGCGCGCTGGAAAAGTGCTCCTATGCACGCACGATAAAGGCTATCGAAATGCTCCACACAATTACCTTTTGGCCAAAGTGAACGATTACGAGATGAAACAATCGAATAAACTTTCTCTCTCGCTCTTGCCCTTCCTGGTAAATGACAGAATCAGTACCGCAGACCGCGAACGGCGCTACGATACCGCTGCGCTACTACTCTCCGAGTTAAGCCATTTTTCGCTAAACCAGTTTACGACGTCAAAGTTTGCACCCTCCGTCGCAAGCGCAGCAAGTACGTAAGGTCAGCCGATCCCAAGAAAAGAGACAGAATCGGAGAAAAGGAGAGAGCGGCCCTGAGAGGCTGAGCGAGCTTGAGTGCAAAGTCCTAAGTAGATCGATACTTGATTCCCCGTCGAAAGAGCTCGGTCGCTCTTCTCAAATGACAAATAGGATAGACCGAATTTGTTGCAATTTACAAGCACTTTGATCAGTTAATGTCATTTACTATTTTTCGCCAAAGCGATCGCGCTAAGCCAATAAACTACGTTCAATTTTATTTCCCCAGCTTTTCAATCCTTTTTTGAATCTATTTGTTCGTCCAAATGAAAAAGAGAAAATTAAAGTTCGTAGTTATTAAAAACTATATTGTTTCGTCAATTATCGCTCTAATCGAGTTTTATCACGAGTTTTATCAACAATGCATGAATTGATTAATCAGGACCCATAAATTAAAATATTATGAAAAAAGCTATTACTAAATGAAGTACTATATACTAGCCTGCACGTTAAACGATCCTTCTACGTCAAGTTTTTTCTCCTTGGACGGCCATAGGGGACGCATCTGCTTCTCGGGAACTCCCAAAGCTCTTTCGGATGTATTTGCACAAGTAGAGGAGGGTTTAACGATTCCGAAAAAAGCTCCCTTCTAACGATTCCAATAAGTAGTCAAATCTATAGAGAGAGAGAGAGAGAGAGAGAGAGAGAGAGAGCAAGAGACAAAGCAAAAAGCGGGCGGTTCCAATTTCGACTTTTTGTAAAAAAGTCACCGAGCGCCAGCGAGAGGCGTTTGGAAATTTTGCATATACTCGCTTCCTTTCGCTCGCGAGCTTCGGCCGGTAATTGATTCCGAAGGTGCTATACAAGCGGCGCGAGGCAGCTTTTTGTCGCCAGGCGAGAGGCGCTCTCCAGCTGCTGCAGGCGTCGTTAAATATATCGTCTCTCGAAAGATAACGCCTCTAACGAATGGCATCGCGAGTGCTAGCCCGGCGCCGATAGAAAGAGAGAGAGCCAGACGGCGATCGGAGCATTTTTCTCGAGCGGAAATCCGGAAGAGGCGCGGCGATTGAAAAAAAAAATCCAAAGGATCGTGCATTGTGCAGCGCCGAGGAGGCTGGAGTCCAGGCTTCGGGCGAGAGGAAAGCAAGCAGCGAGCAGAATAAACATGTAATAGAAGTGCTCGCTTCATCGGCGATATATATCGGTCGAGAGCCGTATGACCGGGCCGCGCGCTGTTTTCACCGAGCTGGAAAATAGCGCGGAGCCGGCTGCGTTAGCGAAACGCGAGCTCGAGTATATGGAAGAGGGAAAAAAAAGCTCGACCGCAAAACGGAATAGCCGGAATAAAAAAGGGGGGAGAGCAGAGGAAAAACTAGCTGCCAAGTGCTCTGAGGCGATAAGAAAAATTATGCGCCGCGCTCTCTTACTGCCGCGAGTGGCTCGCGCGCGAGTTTACTCGATGGATTATGCTTGCTCTCCTTCTCACCCCGGCGGCTTATGCCTCGCTCGATTTTCTCCAGCCGCGCTCACGGATTTCATCGATAAGCCGCTCCTCGCTCCCGGAATATGGATTCGTTTCGCCGTTTATGCTGATGGCGTGCGTTCGGCCGTCACTCGAAATTCGCCAAACAAGCGGGCTTCTCCATTTCGCGCGTTTTATCAAAAAGACCCGCTGGGAGCGTATGAATTTGCGGATCGACGTATAAAAAGCCGCTCTCGTTCGGATTATGCGCATTCGCGCTTTCAGAAAAAAAGTGCAGAAAAAAAAGGATAATAAGGGCAAAGTCCGCGGTTCTACATCGCTCGGCGCTTTTAGAAAAATGCCGAAAAGGCCTGGCGCATTAGGCAGCTGGGCTCTCTCCTCGGAGCTCGAGCCGTTTATATAAATCGTGGCCGGCTAGTCGTTAATGTCGCCCCGGCGCAAGATCGCAGTCCGTCCCCTCATCGCTCCACGGGCTTTCCGCGAGCGCAAACGAGCGATCGTAAAGGTCACTTCTGCGCTGCCCCCCGTCCGCGGTTTTAAAGGTACACACAAGAGTGAGAGAGAGAGAGAGAGAGAGAGTAAACTGCTACCTCCTTTGCCCAGCGGAAAAATTCAAGTCCGGCCTCGCGCGAAACCGCAGCGAGCCCCGTCGCGCTGGGTAATTTTCTGCCATTTACCGCGCGGATATACGCGCAAGCGCGCGAGCAGGGCCCGATGAATGCGCGCACGTACTTAGAGCCGCGGTGCATGGGGTAATAAAGCACTCGCGGCGCGCGCGCGCCCGTAAAAGAGTCATTTTTAGCCCGGCCTGTGTTTACACTTCGATATTTTGCCTGCTCCCAGTTTTTTATTTGTGGACAGTATCGCGCTGCTGCGCTTGCAGTTTTTCGACTTTGGCCTTTCTAATTCTCTCCTCCTCCAGCTTCCTCTTCCACTTGTAGCGCATATGTGTCATTGACGGAAGGCTGATTTACGCGGGAGTGTGCCGCACGCCAGCTGCGGACTTTCATTAACACAGCCAGCCCCCGGACAATCCTGGGAAATGCGTATTTTAACTTGTACATGCCGCGCGCGCGCGCTCGAAAGCTCGTCTGGCTTATTTATTGCGCAGCTAGCACGTCGTAAATTAAGACTTTTCCGTTTAATCACTTGATAAATAACGAGCGCTGCTCGTACCATTGTCGAACGAGCGGACGATAAATATCTCGATGAACGATTAATTGAATCTAAGCGCACTTTGATTTTCATCGAATCTCGCGGCGATCGAGCTTTTTTTCCCGAAAAATCTATCGCGTAATCGACTCCAGCGAGGATCTAGGATGAAAAAGCGGCGCGCTCGCGAGCTATAATTTAATGGAAATTTCACACGTCAAGTAGTACGGCAACTTTCCATTAAACTTGGATGCGATTCAAGGACGCTGGCTGGCGCGAGCACGTCTGCTTGTCTTTTCCCATGTAACTTTAACGCGCGAATACTACACTTTGTCGCTATGCCGGGAGGAGGGGGAATCGATTGGGAGAATTTATGTGCCACGCTTTTCTGCCTCGTGTTTGCTCCAATTGAATTACTACTTCAATTCTCGCAAGTGTTAAAAGGAAAGTGCTGAATGTAAAGCGTCGCCGGGCTTTGCGCGCCGCCTCGCTATTTAAACGGATTTTCTCCACGCTTGGTGTGTGTCTTTTTTTTCTTTAAAGTCGATATAGCTCTGATAAATTTGAAATTTTTACAATGATTCGATTTAGTCGTCGCGGTTTTCCAGCTCGACAGTCGCGCGTGCTATTTTCCGCCGCATAAATATTGATACGAATTGGAAACGGCTAGGCTATCGTAGCGTTTACTCGGCTTACATCGAAAATGCTTTGAAGAGTGCGTAGCGAGGCATGCAGCTATTCAGCTAACGAGAGCAGACGTCTGACGAGTTTCCGCGCGGCGAGAAATCCAGAGCTCGCATAAAAGCTTTATTAAGAACGAAAACTAGCACCGACGATAACAAAGCTCTATTTAAAACCCAACGCATCAATCACATCAACGTGAGGAAAAAAAAGCTCTCAATACCATCGCTCCTCGTCTCGGCAGAAAAAAAAGACGAGCGTCGGGCGCATTTCCATGCAAATGCCACATCCTCCGCTGACTAGGTGGCCCAACAAAAATAATCTTCCGCCGGAGCCCGGGCCAGATGCAATTTTAAGAAAGCACTCTAAGAGGCCGGCCGATCGCGTTATAATAACTTTCGAATTACACGAGTAAATATTCGCGAGAGAGCCGCCCCCCCCCCCCCGTCAGCTCGGCCAGCTGGCAAAAAGTCAAAAGCCCTTGTACGGCGTATATAGGAGAACGACTCGCCGGATGCGCTTTGCGGAAGACTCTTATTTCGCCTTCTCTCTATCGCGAGAATCTGTTTTGTCGCGCTCAAGCATTGCCCCTCCAGCGGAAGATACCCTGCTGAGCTCGCTCTGTGCGACGAAAAAAAAGTCCGCCGACAAGAGAGAGAGAGAGAGAGAGAGAGTAATTCGTTTTTAATTACGGCCGGCTTGTCGGCCGTGAAAGATGCGCCCTCGCCCAGGGAAAACAAAGCCTCGGCTTGTTTGCATGAATTACAAGTTTTCGAATGCGATTTCGAGGTGGGGGCCGGCTCCCACTGCGTATCTGGCTTGGCTTTAAAATATTTTCAAGCTCTTCGCTAATTTATGGAATACGAGAGTAGTTGTTAACGAGATTTTCCCGGCCGCCCCCGCGCCCGCGCGCTTTCGTTATCTTTTATTTAAAGCATCGGCCGGAGCCCTGGTAATAATGGATAAGGTTATTAAGGAGCCGATTGAAAATACGAATCTATTAGGAGAGATTTTATGGGAATATATGGGGCTTTGAGAAAAAGCGGCGAAACTGGCTTGAGGGAGCGAGTTCCTCGATTCCGGCCGTTTTGGCATTAAAAAATTGCACATTTTTCAAGCTCTCGAGCCGGGTTAGCCAGTTCTCTCGAAATTTATTTTTCAGTTTGAGTAAAGTTTGCCATTTTTCATCTCATGTATAAGTGCAGTAGCCCCGATCAGCAGCTATCTTACGACGCAGAGAAACATCGAATGTTGCTATTTTCGTCTCGGTTCTTTTCGATTTGTATCTTACATATAAAAGTTAAAATTGAAAATGGCGCGGCAAAGAGAGTGGCTCGGCTCGTCGATCGGAATGTGAAAAATTAAATGTTTATTGGTCGCGTAATAAATGAACATAAATTCCTGGCGCTCGGAAAACAAACCAGCAAAGGCAATCAGCGCGCGCGCGGCATGCCGGGGCTCTCTGGTGCTGTTTCTTTTTTCTCCCGGGCGCAGTTTATAGACTTTTTGACTCGCGCCAAGCTTGCTCGGCTAAAGAGAAAAGCACACACGCACAAAGAGGGAAAATGAAATACGCGCTCGCTGGCTCGCTCGCTGGTGGGGCTCGAAAAAGGGAGAAGAGTTTGAGCGTGAAAGGGAGAGAAAGAGCCGGCAGCGATTTTCAAGAAGTCGGACAGAAAGTAATTTCCGCGTAATGGCAAAAAGACGTGCGTTGCTGCAACAGCGGCAGCGGCAGCCTTGCTCTGTCTCTCTTTCTCTCTCTCTCTCTCTTAGATATAGAAGGGGTAGAGCGAAAGACTGAGGAGAGAGGGGAGTGGGGATAGAACAAGGTTCTTCCCGCAGCCCCGTGTACACTCTGGCAGGAACACCTTCGTGTAAGCTGCACGCCCGCCAACTTACGTGGGAGTAATTCAGCCCGCTGAACATCGACAGACGCTTGTCTTATCTGCAAAATGGTCGATCCATTCTCTCTTTCTCCCTCTCTAGCTCTGCGTGCACTCCCACTTTCTTACCGTGCTCTACGTACGTGTGTATAGGAGGCTGCGGCGTGAGCGCGAGGCAACAATGGCAATTTGCGAAATTGCATTTCTCCCCGTGCGCGCTCCTATGCACAGCTAGCTCACCGTTCTCTGGGTTAAATTTGTCAAAAGATTTGCGCGAGCCAGACTACCCTCTTGTACGCCTGTTTTTCGCTGATTTCTTTATTCCTCTTTTATTGCGCTGGCAAATTACCCGATTACGCCGGCTGAATATCGCGATACAAAAGAATGGGCTTTCGGCGATATCGGTATATAACGGAAAGCCTGGGGATGCGGAGATATTTTAATCTAATCTAGGATTGATGTAATAAACGAAAACTCCTAACGGAAGTTTTCATTCCAGTTAAAGGACTTTGGAAACTGCTGTATTTGACATCAGTAGATAGAGTACAGGCTCTAGTCAGACCTATTAGCGTGATAATTGCGCAATACTCTACTCCAAAGTTCTCAGGTTCATATTGCTAAATCTCAAAGAATAGCATTTTAACTATATTTTTAGATGAATGAAACGAATAATAAATTTCGATTAAATGTTATATCTGTGTGATTTAAAATATTGAAATTTTATATCTTGATAAAATCATTTATGATTTTTTTTAAGCTTTTAGAATAGGAACAGTATACACTTTTTATTAAAATGTACATGATTTACAAAAACATGGAAAATACAATGAAATACCGGAAAGTAAACGAAAGCAAAAAATTATTTTCAATATCGAAAACACATTGTACTGAAACTCTTTGAAAAGTAAAATTCAATAAAAGTTTTAAAAAGAAAATTAAATACTTTTACAAATATTTTCAGAACTCAAATTTTCCCTATAAAATTTTAATTTAAAAACAATTTTTTCAGTAAATATTAATATAAAAAAAGTCTTTAGCAATGTTTCAATTTTCAATTTATTTTTGAAAATATAATAAAATATTAATCAAAAAATGAAAAACAATGTATATAAAAGACTTTGCTCAAAGACTAAATTCCGTGAAGGTAAATAAAATCCTTTTAGCACGTAAACGGACGAAGCATATCCAGCATTCCAGAGTGCGCGATCATAAGAGAAAGCGAAATAAGAAAACAGGAGTACAAGCAATAAAGTCTCCAGCGAATTACCTCGATCATTCATCAGTAGAAATACAAAGATTCCTTCCGTCTTCAACGTAAAAAGGACCAGTGCCTCACAAACTCTAAAAATCCCGACAATAACAGCGAACCAGCGAGCCCAGGCTTTTCCGCAGCTCCACAAACACAACTGTGAACACACGCAGACATTCGGCGAGCTCTTAAAAGTCCCGATTCAAATAAAATTAGCCGGCGGTGGCATCCGTCGAAAATCATGTTTCGCGTTCCGATCGATAATCCTTTAGTGTGGAGTCGTTAAAATTTTACGGCTCGAAAATGTATACGGCTGCGCGCGCCCAGCGGCGCGCGAATGTTTATGCATTTCGGGCCGAATGCTTCTCTTATGGGCATCGATAAACACGCGGGATATTCGCGCGCTCGCGCAATAATTACCGGGCAAACACGCGGCCAAATAGAAGCGGCCAAACGAACTTAACGGCAAACAAAGAAGGACCGAACAAAAGAAAAAAAAAAAGAATAACAAAGTCCCAGCGGCAAACAAAGGCCGGGGCTAAAATTAGCCGTGACTTTACGCCGGAACACGGAAAAGCCCCGCGCGCGGCTCTCGTGTGTACACACTCGCTCGTTCACTTATTCAGTCGTCAGGCTGCCTTGGCGTCAAACAAAATCGGCCCCAAAAAGGTTAAACCGATTAAAGCACCTCCGAGCCATGAAGGATTCATCAAAAAAACGTCGCTCGCTCGTATCATCGAACCAGCGCGCCAGCGAGCGAGCGAGCAAGAGAGCGAGAGTAAATCCAGCGCGACCTGTTTTACTTGCTAACCAGGCTACGAGCGCTAGAATGGAGAGAAAAAAAGGCGCGGGATGGAGAGGCGAGGAGCGCGCAGTAGTTTTCGCAGCCTGTAAACGTCAGAGGCGCGTTTCGCGCTCCTCTTGTCAGCGGGCCGGCAGCTGGTAATCTCCGATCGCGCGTATCTTGCCGGCTCTCTCCGCGGCGAATCCCTTCCTGAGCTGCATCGCCCGCGGGGTGGCCGAGCCCTACGAAGCGTTAAATACATCGCTTGTTCGCACCTGTCTGCGGCCTATGCGCTCCAGAGTTGAGAGAGAGAGAGAGAAAAAAAGGTTTAAAGTAACGTCCTGACGCGAGCGAATCGCGCGTGCGTCAGGAGCTAAGTGCTAAGCTGTACGCCTGGACGTATCTCTGACTGCAGGGGATATTAGACGCGTTGGGAGTGTATATGTGTGACGGGAAAGGTTTTTTTAATATAGAGCGGACTTATTGAATTTACTACTGTGTCTGGGTGCATAAAAAAGTTAAGGGGGCGGCGCACGTGTCTAGCTGGAAAAAAGTAAGTTCGGCATCGATTTGGCTCTTTGTATTCGAGTCCCGCTCTCCTCTCTGGCGTCGATCCTGGGAGGCCGCAGGAAAACGCAATTTCACGAGCGTGTAGCCGGGGCCCTAATAAAAGTAAGAGAAAGCCTGGCGGGGCGGGCGACAGCGCGGAAATCCGGAAAGCCCCGATGTAAGGAATATCGACGAGTCCGTTGACTAGAGTTGCTCGCGAGCGAACCGACAAATTTTCCCCTCGACTCCGAGATTCCTCTTTGGAGAGGAGACGCCAGTAAATCACGGCCCCCGCTCGGGCCACATACTTTTCGAGTTAAGCTCGCTTCCTCTCCCCCCGGCGTGTGTCTCGGTGTTTCGCGGCCGAAAAACTCCCGGAGCT
>JAPYZA010005848.1:0-11726 GCA_030522685.1 Eupelmus azureus | reverse complement strand
GCTCGGGTGTTAAAGGAAACTTTGTGAAAAATAAAAAATAAACTTTCATCGATCTAATTAATCTCAAATAAAGTTCGTATCGGTTTTCCGCGATGAAATAATTAAAAATTGTTTAGTTTTAAAATGCATTTAAGATTCCACGATTTAGTGTATAGCGTCTTGCACTAGATTGATTTAAAACCTGTAACAAAGTTTCATTTTTAGTCAACATTTTTTAATATTGTCAGTTGATTTTTGTCGAAGAGTACGAGATTTTATCAAAGAAAAGGCATTGAACAGTGGCCGACTTTTGATTTGACTGAAGGATAAAAAAATTATTTTGTTCATCGTTTATTTATGGGGCAATTTATGTAAAACTTGACACACTGAACCATTAGTAGTTCAAGAATTTTTATAATTGCGAATATTGTCGTGCAAATATTGGCTAAAAGTAAAATTGTGAAAATAAAATATCTAAACATTGTATCGTTTTTTGTTTACGATAAATATTAAAATATTAGTCAATTTGTAAAGCTCAACATGTACAGCTTAAAGTTAAGAAAATTAATAAAATTTATTAAAAATAGTAATGCAAGTGCGATTAATAAAATTAAAAACATTAACAAATGAATTTAAAATAAACTAATTACATATACTTAAATAATCGATTTATACACATGGAAGTATTAAAAAAAGTAAGAAAAATGTAATCAATTTCTTTTCACTGAGAATTCGGCCCATCGTAAAAGTGGACTTCAATAAAAATCAAAGTGGATTTCAATCAGGATATCCACTCCCAACAGGCATAGATTGGAAGCCGCGGCGGCCAAAAGCTTTTTGCCGGATGGTCTTAAAGTTTTATATCAGCGTGAAGTTTTTTTATTGGTACGATTTGCGGGGGTTAACGACACCAAAGTCAATCTCGGTCTGCCAGAAATTAACGAGTGCTTCGGGGCATTTCAATGAAACATGCGATCTGTGGATTTTTCAAACTTAATAATTTACCGTTAATCTTGTGATTCTTACATGAAATCTTTAATTTTTCTCAGTTTCTAATGAATTTTTTAAAAATAATGATCTACTTGAAGATTCTTGACTAAATAAAAAAAGCTTTATTATTTATCGACATATAATACGTTTGATCAGTTAATTAATTTACTGACTGCACTAGGTCAAACAATAACAATTCCCAAAATTCAACTAAAAATCAATACCTCAGCCAGAATCACTTAAAATATAACCACCGACTAAATGACAGCGCGTATTATTCAACACGTAAAAAAAAGTTTAAAAAGCTTCATCAATCAACCCAGCCCGCACCAGCCCCAAAACTTCAAACACCTTAAAAACTCAAAACCCAAAGTCCGAAAGAAAGAGAGCTAGCATTGAATGGGACGCGGCTTCGAGCACGTGAAGCGAATCTCTCGTTAACGGCCGGAGAGGGAAGAATGGGACAAGGAGAGATAGAACTGGGGCGACGTCATGTAGGCGAGGGTCGTTCGCCGGTGCCCCCTGCGCGTGTGATTGTGCTTCCCCTGGCCGAATGTTTGGATGCTGGAGGATGTTTATAGGCTTGGAGTGTTGGTCGAGGGGCGCTTTTCTTCCCGGCTTCGCGTCAATCTCTGCCTGTGAGAATCACGTTCTTTAATAATGATGAAGTTGGATTTTAGCGCCGGGCGTCTGGTGTATTTATAAATTTGTCCAAGTTCGCCGAGAAAAGTTCTAATGCGTAATTTACGCGAGTTAGAAAAACCCCACGGACTTGTCACACTCTATATCAGCGTTATTATTTTTAATCGTCGCGTATCCAAAGCGTATTCTAAGAACTCTCACAGAGAAGCCCGTTTATAAAAACTCGGCGACCGAATCGCGTTCCGGAGCTCGCGCTCTGAAAATCTACTAGGAATTGTAAAAATATCTGAGCTTGAATATTCAACGATCGCGCTGTGCAAAGCGCTATCGGTTTTTTTCCAAAGAAACCGTTTAAACTTCGCCAGGATCAATGAATGATATAGCGGTCGGCAGTCGATCGATCGCGCCAAGGAATAAAACAATATTTACGTATATTCAGAGAGCCACTAGCGAAGCATTATTGGCAACGTCGAATTAATCAAAATATAAATCCGACGCGTCAAACTCGCTGCGCTGCTAACTTCCTGGGGTTAACGGCGCATCTCCAAGTCTCTGGCAGCTCTCCTAAGCTTCTAATTGCCATTTACAGTCGCGTCAAAGTTTCATCGAACTCGAAGCAGGGCTCGCATAACGCATTGTTTCCGCTAACAAACTAGCAAAGGCTCACCGGCGAGCCGCGCAATAATGAGCATTTGTTGGCTGTTTTAATCGAATCAGCCGGTGTAAAGTTGCGACTTGATCGACGGATTTCCGAAAATTCAGATTCTAACTGACCTAAATTGAAGCGCTTGGAGAGCTTTGGATAGAGCTGCATTGTTGAGAGTGGATTAACTTTTCGTTTTAATTGAATAACAGCGGCGGTGGTGATTGATTTACATTGCGCCACTCTGCGTCTTCGGCAGTGGAGAAATTGAGATTTGTTTAGATTTGTTTGTTTTGCGCAAGAGATTATTTTCGCGTTTCGGTTCTCAAATACGGCTCTCGGGGATTTGTTTACATTGGCTATTGTGCGTTTTTAAACGGTTTTTAATTGAATTTAGAATTAATTAATCAAAGCGTAAGTAGGTCCTCTAACTATTAATTTTTTAATGCGGCTGTTATATTTAGTTCGCAATGAAGCCTTAGTTAGTCCTAACGAAATTTCAATGATTATGCCTAACTAACGAATTTTCTATTTGGGTTAAAATTTAAAATCTAACATTTGAATAAATCCTCATTCGTAGGCCGTTTAGCGCAATCTACCATTAATCTCTATATCTACGAGTTCAGCCTTTCTCGTCAAAGACAAGCGCCAGGAATCACGTCCTCCTTTAAGAGTCCGAATCCTTCCACGCGCTTCTACGAAGCGAATCTTCAGCCTCAGCTCTCTTATTCTCGAGATCGATTCCCTTTTATTGTCTCCCTCGTCTCTCCCTGTGTGCGGCTTAGAGCAGAAGAAGGGGAAAAGGTAGTAGCGCCTTGAAGTCAAGTAAATAGCGCACCGCTTTCTCCATCGCGTCGACTCGTTTCATATACGGGAGACCGGGGCTTTATTATATAGGGCTTGATTCTTCCAAAGCGAAAAACTTAAAATTTAAAGAATTCTCATGTTTTTTTTTATTAGAAGGCAAGTAAATATTATCATACTTTTGCTTATAAATTCTGTTACGATTGTGTATTTCATCAAATAAGCACGGCTGCCGTGTGATTAAAAAACTTGGGTGTAAACAAATTTTTGCGCTAAAGTTAGGGGCTCGCCTCGAAATTGAGAAAGCCACGAGACGAAGATGAATAGTAAGAGATTGGAAATTAATAGCTTTCATAAGGTGTTGATGGGGGTCTCACTAGAGCTTTGCCGGTGACTTTACTGCGGAGGGGAAAGGCGTTATGAAAATTAATGTCTTCAGTATTTCTAGACTTTCATGCGCTTAGGCGACCCATTCGAACGCTCTAATGATTAACTGCCTATTAAAGCTTTCATACTACTTCAGTGCGAATGCAATTCTCTCTTGTACTGAATATTTCCATGTCCAAACAAATACCTATTTCCCATCCTGCACGCATCATAGAAAATTCCACCGCCGAAAAAATATCCGCTCGATCGAGCGCAAAAAATCGACACCCATCGATCAAAGCTTCTCGCACCGCCTAGACCCCAAAAACCCTCTAAAATTAAAAAGCCGCGATCGCGCCTCACAAATAAAAGAGCAGAGCCGCGTGAAAAATCCTGATAGCCGCCGATATCCCGAACCCATTTGCAAATTAGCGAGTGCTTTGACCAGCAGCTCGGCCGGCGTGACGAATTGACTCTGTATAAAAGCGCGCCGCTAGTAAATCCATGCGCTATATTCCGCAAGACATCGTTTGCGCGCAAAGTGGTCTCTATTTATAAAACGCGCGCGCGCGCGCCACAGAGAGACTCGTAAAATTACGTCGAGATGAGACAATGGCCCCACGCAAGCCTCGTTGAATAATCCACAAAGGGGGAGGGCACGCGGATTATATACCTGTACCTCGCGGCGAGGCCGACAAACACTTTTCCTGCTCTGCTTTTTTCCTCGCTTTTTTCTCGGAGAGTGCTGCGTTACAGTTTCGTGTGCATGATTTTTTTTTTACTGCGCGGTGGATTGTGTGTTTATGATGGATTTAAACATGGATTAAGCGATTATGATGCTGTTTTGAAAAATTTTATCCGGCTGGGTTTGTAATCAGTATGTTCCTCCTGCAAATTAACGAGAGTTTAAAAATGATGTAATTAATTTAGTTTCTTGTACGATTGCACAAAATTGTGATTGCTCGTTACGTAAGCGTTTTCTTCTGAATGTAGAAAGTTTAAAACTACTAATAAAAGTTTAATAAACTGTAATGTTTTTGTGAAACGAGGAAGAACATTTAGTGTAAAAGTACTTAAAATTATAGAACAAGCATTGTCATTGCCAAAAATGCGCAAACAGTTGAAAGTGGTTCTCGATGTTTTATTCTAACTTTGAAATACTTTCCAAAAACTTTGTTTTGCTCGAGAAAATAAATTTTAGAAAGAAGAGCCACCAAAATCTCCCGGCTTAAAAATTTTACGAGCGACGTACTTTTGATACATTTTGAAATAATAATGATTTGTGAACGAGGACTCCGTGAAGGAGCTTTCCGAAAATTAAAAAAAAAATTGAGTTTTATGTTCGGGAACGGAAATCGAGACCATCCGAATGTATACTCTGATGCATAAATTTAACTTTTTAATTACATCGAAGTGTAGGTACATTAAAACTTTCAGGCAATTGAATATAAAATCGTTGCCCAGGCTTGCGGTGAATATCGGATAAAAGTTAATGAAATTTACAATGAAAACTTCGTAGAAACATGTGCCAGAAATACCAAAGCAATTAAATTAATGTAAAAATCGGTAGATCGGCTTAACCGTTTTCCCTACACAGAATTCGTAAATCTTTTTCTATTTATTAACTTCAAACATGCCGAAGGTCCTTTCAGATGTATATAGCGAATTCTTTGCGGTACAATTTGAACAAGTGATACGAAGAAGCTTACCTTTATTAAAAGAACAAAAACTTCTAAAAACACTTGAAGATATTGAACTCATAATTAAATATCATAACTTTGCCACATAGCATATTTCTGTCCTATAAAATTATAACCATTTTCAAGTTAGCTCTAGTAGTATAAACCTAAGCTATTTACCATTGTGACGTGCTGCACGTTGGCCTAGGTCGCTCCCCAGGATGGCTAAGCGCACGTAGACGCGCTGACAATGCTCGGCGCGTCGACATTGGCCCTGACTTACGATTTGGAGAATCGCAAGCCCAAGACGACGGAGAGCTGTTATCGCCTTAGAGATAATGCACCTCCTTCGCGCTGCGGACGCCTGTAACTGCAGTGTACAAAAGGCAGTAGCTGCAGGATCGCGAGATAAGAATGATCTCTCGCCCTCCTGCGCTTTAATAATTTATATTAAAAATTGTTTATGAAGCTTGTTAGGAATTATTTATTATTTTATTTGGATATGGTAAATGAGAATTTTAATAAATTGTTTGAAATTAAGTAAAGATTACAAAATTATGAATCAATCTAAACCACTTTCAACGAGAGGATTTTATAATTATAATATTTAATTATTATATAACATTTATAACTTTTTATGTAAAATTTTTGTGAAAAATTTACTAATAAGATTTAATGATACTAATGATTTTTGCTAAGACGTCTTTTGAGTATATCGTTTACGATGTAAGATTCTTTTTATTTAAAACTATTTTTATTAATAAGAAATCCTTCTTTGCACTTTTGACGGTGTAGGCGAACCATACTTTAAGTTTTGTAGCCATTTTTGTTCTTAAGAAATTGCGAGTTGTTGTACAATCTTAAATTAATAGCATATTACATCTGAAACATATTAGGCAAACGTATAAATTTTAAAGGTCTAATATCGCTTGACATTTTTATGGTTCGATTAATTTAAAAATTCTAGTTAATTTTTACTGGATTGACCCGAATTACGAAAATTCGGTATTCAATATAGCAAATAAACAAATACTTATTCGCTTGAAGTTTTTAAATTATTTTCCGCAGTAATAAACATTAATCATCAGGGATTTTTATTTTTAAATAAGTTACAAAGATTCGCTCTTAGTTCGCTTTATAAATACATATATATTGGTTTATTTAAAAAATAAATTTATTTTAAATGAAAATTATTCCTTCAAACGAGACCTCAATTAAAAATAATACTTGCTACCTTCAACGATTAATTGTTCACACGAAACCTGCCTTTATTGCGCTTGATACCTAACTATTATTTACCTATTTACCTACTTTCTTTTAAAATTACAAGTCTGGCTGTTAATTACGTTATATCATTACTTAAAGCGCACAGGCAGCTTGAAAATCTGAAATTACAATAAATAAAATAGGTGGCGATCGATACGTCACCTACATTCGTTTTAAAGGCCGCGTATTATTTTTCAGTTTTATGTTCTCGATAAACTCGGTTATACGAAATACCAAAAGAAAAGCTCCTTGCCGCAACTGCACACAATAGGAATACCGTTAAAATTCCTCAATAAAATTTCTCATCACAATACTACCTTGCCCCGATTGACTTAAATAAAACCTCAAACCAAGAACCTAATAAAATCATACAAAAAACTACCTTTCCTTTCAGCGCGAGCCTGAAACCCAGCCAAACTCGAGAGACCCGAAGAAGAAAGTTGATAAACAAACTAGTGCGCGAGCGTCGGAGATATGTGCGTGTCAAGCCCAGCGGCGGCGATGGCGCCGAGGACAGCAGCAGCAGCAACGCGGCAGCAGCGAGTCGCAAAGCCGAGCGGCGAATGTCGCTGACCCAGCGCATCGAGCCAGCTCCGCTGCAGGCTAGCAAGCCCAGAGCCCACCCGGATTAGCTGTGGTCCCACGCCTACCCGCCTCCAGTATGTCCTCGTCTCCAAAGAAGCGAAAGCTACCCCCGCGGCCGAAGATCAAGCTGCCTGTGCCCGGCCAGTTTCCCGGTGTTTATCCTCAGACGATGGGCTACGTGACGACGCCTTACGGCCAGACCCCGGTGCCGCTTACGCCAGTTTCCGGCCAGCCAACTATTGTTTTTCCCAGCAAGTCCAGCGGATTTGTTTTCTCGAATTTTAAGGGACTGAAGGATTGGACCAAGTCGGGTCTCAGTGTTGGCGAGAAGAGCGCCTTCTGGCTCTACGAGAAGGTAAGGGAATTTATAGGGGTGGTTTTATACTTTTTTCTCCAGCGACGCGAAATCTAAAATCTTCTGTCAAATCTAAAATCTTTGATACTTTGATAGATATATTATCAATGAATTTATTCGCGAAATATTATACAGCGCGAAAATTTTGCTTAATCTGCGATACAATATTGTATTAGAAATTAAAATAATTAATACGTTGATTGGGCAAAACATCGAAGTTTCACTTACACATATAAGCGTAATTTTAACCGTTCGGCCGACCAATCATAAACGTGACTACTGAATCGACAAATTAAAGCTCTTAACACAGACAGCATTGTCTACTTGAAAATCGGCTCAGCAACTTTCCGACATTAACGGCCCACAAAACAGCAGCGCGAAACCCACCGGCAAAATATTTCACTCGGACCTCTTCGCGAAAAGTGAGAAAACCAGGGTCCGCACTCGAAACGAAGCTACAAGTTGCAAATGGGTCACGCTCGATTCGTTTCGGGCGCGCCTATATACGCCCTCGGCCAGATTGACACCGACATTTATTTATCCCGCGCGAATTTGACGATCATCCGGCGGCGCGGGCGAGAAAACACGGCCGGCGATCGCGAATTTAGAAGCCGGCGCCGTCAGATCTGCGGAAAATACTTTCCCGGAATCGACGATGACGCGCAGCGCGCGAATACATGTGTGGTATAGGGCCGAGCGCGCTGGTGACACTCGCCGCGCGCTGACTGACTAATTTGGTTTTCTGCGCGAATTGGTGGATCGGGTAAAAATAAGCGGAGCTTTTTTTGATGTAGGTTCTTTTTCCCTTTTGCATTTTTGGGATGATAGAGACGTTTTAAAGGACGGTTTAGCGAGATGAGAATTTCTCGAGGAACGAGGAACATTACAACGTGCAGATAGATTAAAAGCGCGCCGTCCATCCGAGCATCTCGGAATTTCAAAATATCCTCAATCTCGCGATACGAATCTCACATTGTGAGCGTCCGAAAATAACAAACGGCGCGCTATCTGCAACGTCGAGATCGATAAATCGTCCGACCGTAGCACTATAGTAACGTGAAAGATGCTTTCTGCGCCTGCATTCGCCTGCAATATTAAACGCGCCGGAGGCTTAGAATTGAGAATTCGCGGCGCGAAAATAGTTTAAGGTGGACGGATACTCAAGGGGGCCCTTCTGCTTAGGTCAGCTCGTGGAGCAAACGCTGGTTCACGCACATCTTCCTGTTCTTCGTCATGTTCCTCTACAGCGTCCTCGGCGCCCTGCTCTTCGCCTACTTCGAGGGCAAGTACGAGAACACCATCCAGGAGGAGATTAAGAAGGAGAGGTCAGTTTCTTTTTGCCTCTTTTGTTACCTTTTAATCTTTTACGCACTTATGACTTGGACGCTTAGCCTGTTTTAATTGGACACGCTGCATGTCGGGTTAATCCGTCAAAGCCTTGGTGTTTCTGAAGGTGCGCTTTTTTGTGAATGATCTTCTTGATTCGTTAATTCATTGATTCGTTATGAAAAATTTAATTATTCTTATTATAAAAATTTTAAAAAGCGCAGTTTTATATTTTATGAAAAGAGAATAAATTATTATTGGTTGGATCCTCGTACTGTTCTTTTTTGGAATAATAAAAATAAAAATTTTTAATTTTAAAAGCTTAAACTTTCTTGCTTCATAATAATATTCAAATAATCAAAACAAAATTCGCTTTGCGAGTAAATCACTGGTTAATATTCATACAAAAGTTCTCTTATGATTAAAGTAAAAATAACTCATTGGAGAGTTTGCGCACGCGGTTTGTGTTTTATTATAATTATCCTATCAACACTAGAATTTTATTAGAGTAGGTTACAGTTTTTGCACCAAGCTTTTATCGATATTTTAAGAAACTACGTCAACCAGTGAACTTTTGCTAGGATGTTTTTATCGAAACTAAAATAAGATTTTTTGATTGTTTTAGTTTTCGAAGAATTAATGCAAGAGTATATTATTATTATAATGGAATATGAATTAGAGCATGTTAATCGTTAATTCCTAATTAATTATAAACATTGTTAAGAGACCTTTGAATTTAGTTTCGAATTTAAATTTTAAATATTTATTGGAATGCTAAGTTTACAATAAAATCTTTTAACTCCAATAAGTATTTTAAACTCCTAAAAATTGACTTAAAATAAAAAAATAAAAAATATAAAAAAAGATAAGCAAGATTAGAAATATGATTATTTATAAATTCATAACTATCATTTTGTTTTTGCAAATCAAATATACAAAGATATATAAATACAAGCTCAACTCGCATTATTATGACAAATTGCCAAAAGTAGGCGGATACCAAATGAAGATCGATTATCATCGCGTCAGCCCAGAGGTTATCAAGACTTTTCCTTTATTTATGGGTGGCTTCAAATACAGAAAGCAGAATAAATTAAAGCAAACGAGAGATAAAGTGCAAACCTCAAATTTATTACGGTTAATCGGCTCTGCATTGTCCGAGTATCCGATTGGCTTTTTTCGTATCTCTTTGATGTGTCTTTTTTATACAAAAATCCTTCCTTATCGCTTAAAATATAATTAAATTATCGTTGTCAAAGGTAGAAAAAAAATGCATCAATATATAAGCAAATGCTCGCGCATTAAGACTTAACCTGCTCTTTACTTGGGACCTTTAAACAAAGAACCTCTCGATTCGTTTTCTCGTAAAATCACATTAAGGCGTCCTTACGGCGTAATTTAATTTTCTTTGATTTCTCGACGGAATTGAAATCCAAGACTACTTAACAAAGCAGAGGAGAAAAATGTGCAACTATTACCGATAACGTAGCTATAGATATATAATGAAAGCTATTATGCACAAAGAAATAAGCTATAAGAAATGTACAAATGCTCCTTTCAGATTAATCGAAGAGTCGATTCCCATTGCAGATGTATTTTTTATAGTTTTATGATATTCATTACCTTTTCTCGTTTCGTAAAAATACATCATTTACTCGAGCGGTTATTTCGATTAATATCAAATGATTAAATAAAACGGGATTGTATCGTGCTTATTTAATAGGATACGCGATACTCTAAATATTTAAAAATAAAGGTTTATTTCTATTGTTGAAGCTGACGATGAATAAAGTATACTAAAGTTATGTACGAAGATACTCAGCGCGTAAAGAGCAGTGAAAAATCTGCACTTATATTTGAAGTCGTAAACCCTGGAAATAACTTTCTGCTACTCTCTTCCGGTGTAGCTATCTTAAAAATCTTATTAAAACTGGAACACTCGTCATTTTCTTTAATATTTTAAGCCGCTTCACTTTTTATTCCGATCTCCTCGTTTCATCAATCTGATAAAAATATTTTCGTTGTTAATAATTGTAACATGATTTAAGTTTATTGAACCTTATTAATTTACCATCACAATTTTTATCGGCCAGCAGTATACCAAAATTTCAATTTCCCTTCAACCTAAAGGGACATTATAAAAATAAAGTCAGCGCCCGATTCTCAATATTTACAAGCATTGAAATTTTAATGAAGGACAAAAGTTTTGGCGGCGAGCATTGCGCGCTCTTATCCCGAGCAATTACAATCGGCGAAATGAAAAAACTTTGGCTCTAAATCTGGACGGAGAAAAAGGCCGAGCTTTACTCGTAATTAATTCAAATCCCAAAAGATTTGGAAGCCATCGAGAAAAGGCAAGCTGGATAAGATCCTAAAGTTTGCAGGCTAGCTTGGCTGTGTCACCTGCACGAGAGGGTTAAGGCCGTGCAGGACAAACTTTCTAAGATAATCTCCGCCTGGCCCTAGATATGTGAATAATTAAACTCAAGCGCTTGCTTATACATGCTAAATACTTTTACATATATAGAGGGTCGATACCCTAAGGCTTCGATTACTTGTATAATTATCGATATTGAGACTGGACCCTTTGATGGATATAGATCGGGAGTGGATTTTTCTTTGGCGAGCGGAAATGTGTATGGGTCGCTTTTAAGAATTTATGTCTGGTTAATGCTATTCTTTGCCAGGCAAGTTATTGGATTTGAATAATTTATATTCTTTATACGTGGTTGGGCTTACTTGTTGGTATATTGCACAAAACTCGTATTTTTCTAGCTCAATCATCAGGAATTCTATTTTCATTCAGTTTCAAAAAGATTGTTATATTAGTAAAAAATATGATCTTGCGCTGTGTTAAATTACTTCGACAGTCTACTTATAGAAAATAATTTTTTAGATACCTTACAGATTTAATATCACGTGTATGATTTTAAAATTCTAAGTGTCGATAAGATATTACAAACTCTCCGTGTACTAATCATATTGAATAATTGACCTATAAATATTAAATGCGTCATATAATGACGTACGAATACCAGTACAGTATTATTGTTAACAAAGTGTTCACTTAATAAAACTTAAGTCCATATAT
>JAPYZA010005846.1:0-24566 GCA_030522685.1 Eupelmus azureus | reverse complement strand
CGGCCAGTACGGCCAAGTAACAGTACGTTGATGACAAAAGCACAAAAAGTTTTGTTGGAAAAGCGCGTGTCTGTTTAGCACCACAAGTGCAATTACGACAGTCTACAATTTTATTCTACTTCAGCTTTTATAAAAAAAATACTCGCAGTTTTAAAAGATTCAAAAAATTTGGTCATTAATATTCTAAAAAGATTAAAGAAAAATTTTAAAAGTTCAATACAAGGTTTTTAAAAATCCATCTGCTCGAGAAAAAATTGTCGCGTCTTATCGAGTGGGATAGAATAACAATTAATCTACTTAATTTATACAAATTATTATTAAAAAATTTTAGTCTTTAAAGGAATCATTTTATTTAATTTTGGGTATTATCAAAAACAAAAATCGAAAGCTATGTTTTCGAAACCGCATACATTGTATCGCTTGATTCAGATTTTTTTTAAAGGAAAAAATTTAACCGAGTGCATGGTCAAAGTTAATAGTTTTCCACGCAGTTTAAACTGAAATCATGTGTAATATTTATTAAACTAAAATTTTACCACTATAACATTTGGTTTTTGGTATAGTAATATTTAATGAACATTTGTATAAATTATCACTTAAAGAGAGAGTATCCCAGGCTTACACTTTTTTAGCCATTTTTATTGGAAAATTCTTTCCTTATATATATACTTATAAATATATAGATACAATAAATTTCTTTCGTGAGTAGTACTATTATATTGATAAAATTATAATTTAAAATGATGCATATACTTACTGCAAGGTTATGTAAATAATGTCACTAATTTTAAATGTTACCAAAATGGTTCATTAAACCGGAAAAATGTCATCCTCATAAGCATTTACTTTTGCTGGTAAAAATGCTTTTATTTTTAAGTCAAAAATTATTTTAAATATAAATTTTAATTAAATTTGATTTATTAGATAAAAATATAATCTAAAATAACTAACAAAAAAATTATTTATTACCATAACTTTTCTTAACTTAAAATTTTTTCAAATATTATAAAGTTGAAAAGTGTAATAATTCTAAAGGTAACTGTACATAATTCTGAATTATACTCGTTCAATATTTTTAAACAATTGTGAAGTTGCAAAAAAGATCAATAACATAATTGCAAGAGAAAGTTAAAAGATTGAAAATTATTTCATATTTTTATTATTAAAAAATAGATTTTAAACGACTAATTTGAATTAATGACATGTGTATAATTGATTAAAATGCTTCTAATTTTTGAATAATTTTATACGTTATTATTTTAAATATTGGTTTACAAATCATAAATCCTTTATAATGCAAATTGAATCGATCACTACTATATGTGAAAACTTCCTCATCATAAATCATCATAAAATTACTGTAAGTCTTATGTTTACTTTTATTATTGATACTTATTAAATGTAAAATTTGTGAATTAATAGAACTAATTTTAGGGATCAAATAAATACAAGCAGATTAATTTATATAAAAATCAAACTATGAATACAATTTGTTATGTACTTTAGATTATATTTATAAATTATTCAGACAGTAGTTTATCTACAGATGACTACACTTTCAACCATATAAACATGTTTTCCTCGGGCAAAGTTATACACTGGCGCTAAAACCAAGGTTAAATTCTTGTAAGGTGGCAAATTTTCAAACTTCTACCCTTAAGATATTAATTTTAATAAAATAAGGATTTTTTA
This sequence comes from Eupelmus azureus, assembly GCA_030522685.1. Lineage (NCBI taxonomy): Eukaryota > Metazoa > Arthropoda > Insecta > Hymenoptera > Eupelmidae > Eupelmus > Eupelmus azureus. Next base: position 22,874 of record JAPYZA010005846.1, on the reverse strand, counting down.
AAAATAAAATTCAATTTTTTTGAGGATTTTTTATACTAATTACTTTAGACATATTCCCACAATAATTTATTATCCATAAACATAGAAGTTCCAAAATTCGCAACTTTGTGAGAAAATAACATTGTCTACAGTGATAATGTTAAATCTAGCATGGTGAATAGTGAGGAAGAGTTTCTATCTGTTTCTTTCTGATATTAACAATCACACTCGAAACGCTCATTCTATTCAACTTATGTATATATATGACATTATCTGTCTATTTCTCTCTATTCTTTTGATGTAAAGAAATGATGACAGGATGTTTTGGACTCGCTTAAAACGCAGTCTGATTGGCTGACAATCAAAGACGAAGTAGATCGCATTGCCATTACCTTAATTTAAATTTAATTTGAATTTAAAAATTCAAACCTTTACCTAAACATTTTACTTAAAATCTCTTTATTTTAACTTCTTTTTTATTATTAGATTAATCATAATATAGTTTAAATAAGATTAAAATTTAAATTGAAGAATAATTATCATTAAGAATTAATGCGCGCGTTTAATATATTTAGTAATTTAAATTTTAGATAAAATTTTCTTTTTTATTTAAGACTACTAAAAAAGATTAACTTAAATTTATTACTGACATTACTTTATGCATGCTAAATGACTTATTAATGGGAAATATGGTGTTGTCGATGTTAAAACATATATTAAGGAGAATGGTTCTTTATTTTTTTCTTTTCATTTTAAATATGTGTTTTGTTATTATTAATTGGCCAATATCTATTATTTTCAACTCTTTCTTTCAAAAAGAGGAGAAAAAAAATTTTAGTTCATTAAAAAAAATTTTTTTGTGTTTTTTTCCGTTGATTTTTCAGGTAGACCGAAATGTGACCGGGCTTAAATAGGCACGCGCAAATGTCGCGTGCTCGAAAGCTCAAGTGCGTAAATTCAGAGAAAAGACCCAGAAAAAAAAACAGAGAAAGAGTATGGAGAAATAAAAAGACAAACAAATAAACTTTTGAAAATGACAAGGGCTGACATTTTCTCGTTGTTGGGCCGAAAGCGAGACTCACGTGTTCCTGTGCCACGGTAAAGAAAAGATCGAGTGTGGGAGGGGCAGAAAAAGAGTTAAAGAGAGTAAAAAAAAGAAAGAATTTTCCAAATATACGTGCGTGTAAAAAGGCTAGACCACTCAAAAACACAGTATACATACTTGAGTACGAAGAGCCTCTTGACTTTACTTTCTCAAAACTCCCGAGGCGTCAAAGCGCGCGCGCGCGTGTGCAATTTTATATCCGTCGCCCAGCGCGGCATCTTTACTATGCCAACGGCAAGTGACTTCGACTTGTAATGACATTTTTGTATGTACTTTTTTTTGTCGAGAAACTATGATTAATTGTAAAAAAGTGTAGGCTGCATGTGGAAAAAGCTAGACTTTGACGATGATTATTCCTTTTCTTTTTTTTGGAGCTAAAACTGTATTTTTAGCTATAACGCAATTATTGACAATTAAAAATTTTTTTTTGTTATAATAAGGAAATAAGGTTTAAGGTTAGATAATAAAATATGTAAAAAATAAAAAAATGGATTTTTTATTTAATTATTATACTATTGTTCGGCTACAAAGACTGCCTGAAGTTATAATGTAGTCACCATTCAACTTAAACTAATTCATTAGTTATCAAATTGTAAAATTGGATTGGTGAATGCGAATAGATAATTATTATTACTTTTTTTGCACACGGTAAAATTTTGTAGAGAAATTTCATATTTTTAATGGTAAATTGGATATATATTTTTTCAATAGGAAATTGACGCTTGTGTAACTCACACATAATAAGCCTTTTTCTGACAATTACGTTTTTTAAACTTTGGATGAATTTGAATATAATCTTTAATGAAGTTGAAACTATGGCTGTATTAGGTAAAATTTATAGGCAAAAAACACAGTGAATGTGTATAAATATTCATACTTACCAAATTTTTATATCTAGTAGAAAAATTTTAAAACACGTAGATATTTCCACACTTTCTTTTTCAATGATTCTAAAAAAGTGTATTTCCAATTTACCATTAAAAATTATCACATTTCCTATATAATTTTCACTGTACAATTATTTAAAAACTTTAATTTAATGCTCTGTAAAATAGAAAAATGTGAAAAGATTGGAATGTTTCATTTATTCTTAAATCGATTTAAAGCTAATATTACAAAGTATAAAACAAATTGAGAGTCGTAGGAATAGAATCATTTATTTATGTTAGGAAGAGGATAGGAGCAGAGCGAGTAAGGCAGTGTAAAAAGAGCGGAACAATAGATTGTGAGAAAAAGTACATAGAAAAGAAAATCATATTATTAAAATTGTTCAATGTGCAGTTGAAATCTGACAATTAGCGAAAAATGAACTATTTTTTAAAATAAAATAATTTTTTCATTATAATAGATGAAATCAGGGATGCTATTTGTATTCAACCAGTATTGCTTGATAATAAATATTGTACACAAGAAGATTGTATATTCTGTAATTTGCGAAAAAAAGAAAAAATTAACTAAATATAAAGAGGCAATAATTTACCGTCTTATTAATAAAAGATTTTACTATCTATTTTGACTTTACCATGCCACAAATTACTTAAGATTGAAAAATGTGCTCGTAAGTGTAAATCTAAGAGAATTGACTTGATAAATTGAACACCTTTTTAATAAATACTTTCTATTTAATTCGAAAATATAAAATCAAAAAGAATCATAATGAAGTCCAAATAGCATCTAACGCGAGTCGAGTCCGTAAATATTATAGAGAAGACTGTAGACTTGGCAAATTCCGTACTTTGCGAAATCTTACAACGATGATTCAACAAAATCAGACTGATTAAAAGCGATCTCTAAATGTTATCGTAAAACCTAACGATGACTGCTTTGAAGAAGTTTGCCAAGTTTGTACAGTTCTTCTTTTATAGAGAACATTGGTCTAATTTTTCGTGCAGATTGTCAGATTGGCGACTCTCGGAGGAGCGCTAATGTCGCTATTTTCTGTGTCTTTTGTTTTGGAAGCGCCAATGCGACGGCTATGGTAGCACCCAACCTGGCGGCCAGGCGGGCAAGCGTTCAGCACAACAAGTAAGCCAACAATATCAGCAGCACCACCAGCAACATCAGCAACAGCAGCAGCTGGGAAGCAACCGCTACAGTCGCAAGTGAAATGGAAAATAATGATTGAGATTATGTCAAAACGGGAGAGAAAGAGTGAGAGTGCGAAAGAGAGAGGGTGACAGAGGGTAAAAGAGAGGAAGAAGAGAGAAGGAGAAAATGAGCGAGAGAAAGTGAGAGTGTGTGTGAGAGAGAGAGAGAGCTATGGTTACCCGAGCCCTCGCGCAAGCTCCTTGACTGCTCTACTGGACAGACAGTGCCCTGACAGTGAGGTTCTTTCGACTAGCACGCCTACGAAAAGATATGCATATACATATGAAAATAAATATAAATATATAAATAGTTAGATAATAAAACGGATAGGACAGATGGTGTTGTAATGACGAAATCGCGTAAAAAAAACTGCTCTATTTGAAAGCTACGAAAAGACGAAGCGAAAATGAATGAGATAAAGACAAAGTACGTTTGCGTATATATAAATAAACGGAAGATAAAACACTGTAAATGCGACGTGAGTCAGCAGACGTGTGCGCTTTAACTCCGGCTATCTCGCGTCCTCCCTTAACATTTTAACATATATCCTTTTTTATACGAAAAAAATACAAGAGAAATATTGTGTAAAACGATTCAGCCGATGAGACATCTCTTAGTGTGCATCTTACAACTAAATAGGGAAGGTGAAAAAAGTGGACAAAATACCGGAAGTAAAATGATAATAAAGGTAAGGAAAAAAAAGAATACGAACGAATGAGAAAATGTGAGAGAAAGAGTATGTAAATGGTAGGGAAAGAAAGAGAGAAGGGGCGCGAGAGAAATGTAGAATTGTAGAGAATATGCATTTCTGCGAAACAATGTGTATAAGATTGATTATCAAGAGTGTGGCAAGAAGAGAGAAAGAAAGTAGAAGGTATAGCGTGCGGAAGATGAATGCCTCAAAGATATTGCTGAAAAATTCTTGTAGAAACGTCGACGCTAGCAACATTAACTATTGAGAAGAATATTCTCTTCGTCTTTTTATAGATTTTTACGCGCTTCCAAAAATATTTCGGTAAACGCGAGGGCAAATCGTGTAAAACTCTAGACTTTCAAATAAAGAGTAAAGCTAATTTTTCCTGTGTCCAATTGACGCGAAGGGGAAGGTTAAGAATGAGAAAAAAATTATTATTGTAAAAAAAAGGAGTGAATTATAGATAGCTATTCTATATACTTACGTACACGTTTCGACGAGAATTTTTCGCTTATATGTTGTACAAGCGCGCGCTTGAGCTGTCAATATAATCGCGTTTTACTGTTTATGCAGCTAGCGCTCGTGTAAAAAATAATAATAAAAAATCTATATTAAAAAAAACTACCAATTTCCCGTACGCGTGTTCGTGAGATTTTATATTAGTTGTGTCGCGCATTCGCTCGAAAAGTTGCGAATAGAAAAGTTTTTGACAGAGTCGGACAAAGTTTTGCCATCATTTGACTTCGTTTTTTATTTGGAAGACTTTTACTTTTATACATCAACATTTTTTTTTTTTTTATATATATTTTAGTATCTATCAGTACTAGAAAATTTATATCTTTGCAAGGATTTTTGCAGAGAAATATAGATAGGCATTTGATTGCAATGCTTCGTTCGAAATATATTGTATCGCATAAAATCATGACAGATGGAAAACATTGCGATAAGAATATGTGAAATTGTAATGTGTGAATGTTAGAATCATTGATGATTATTCAGCGATATTAATAAAAAAATGAAAAATCTAAAAGAGTTATTATTCAAAAGTACCTACACATCTTAATTTGGCAATGGAATATCTAGATTAAGACAAAGTAAATCCCCTCTATTACTGAAAAATATTGGAATCTATTTTTTCCTCAGTTTCTTTAAAATATTTGTCTAACATGTTTAACGATAAACTACAATTTACCATAAAAAAAATTCTGTGTCCATGTATTTACTTAGAGTATATATATATATATATATATATATATATATATATTATATATACTATATAAGTATATATAGAGTATAGTATAAGTATATATATATATATATATACTCTATAAGTAAATACATGGTTATATTATAAATGCTTATCTAATAAAGTTTGTTACATTAATTTGAACAATTTTTAAAAATATTAAGTTATTTTATATTCATTTGAAGAAAATATTGTTTTACACTGGTTTTATATTTTTCTTAACGACTTCAAAAACGTTTATCATTATTGATTAGATAATCTTGTATCATGACTATATAGATGTTCTTAGAAAATAGTTAAAACTGTTTTTAAAATCTTCTTCGTTTAAATATTCAATTAAGAAATATCTCCAAAATAGAAGTATCTATGTAATTAATTAATAATAACTGGGTATTATTTTAAAATAATTAAAACGTTTATTCATAGAAAAATAATAGAATTTTATTGATTCAAAATACATTAAGATTTATGGATGGATGAAATGATTGCTATCAAATTTGATTTTTTTTTCTTTTTTCATAATAATTATAGTGAATCTGGGCAATCATTCGATTTCTTTTCTAAACAGTTATATTATTATGTAATATCTTCAAATTACACAGCAAGATAACCGCCTTCGACTGGAATTCCTGCACCAGTTGTCATTGAACTACGGTCACTAAGGAGGAATACTGTGGCATCAATCACCTCGTCTACTTCTGCAATTAAAAAGAGAACACTTAAAACACACGACCAGTTTTGAAAATTTTAAGAGTTAAATGTGAAACGCATGCTAAGTGTAAAAAAAATTATAATTATAATGGATAACTTGGGAAGTAATAAAAAGCTAATAACAATAAGAATAATAATTGTTAATACAACATTGATTTTTGAGTAAAAATTTTATTATATTCCGTGTTTTTCTTTCAGTTACTCTGATTAGTAAAAATATATTATTTTATAATGAAATTTTTATTTGAGTCTTTCTGTAAAAATGCGTATTTTATAAGCTAACTTAGATGTTGGAAAATTACCTGCAAATCGCCCTAGTGGTATTTTTTTCATCATTTCTTTAGCCTTTGCTGGATCACTCCAACCAAGCTTTCCCATTTCCGTCATGACTACTGTTGGATTGACGGTGTTTACTCTGATATTATGTGGTCCGAGTTCTAATGCCATAGTTCTGTAAATAATAAAATTTGCATATTGAATTTATTTAATATTTATAATTTTCTCAACTATAATTTAGTTACTTTTTTGGCATACTTTTGTAAATTCTACTTTCATTGTTTTCGAAAAATTAGTGTTTAGAATTTATTAACTGTCTCTTACGTTTACATGAATCAAAACAAGGGAATTAATTGCATTCTAGAGCTTTTTTATGTCGTTTTTTTCGGGAGCAGAAGGGTTATAAAATAAAATTAAATAAGAAATATCATAATGATTACAAAGATTTAGCGTTCTTGTGTTTGCATCAGCCTTAAAGTGTGTACGTGATTATTGAAACATCTAAACTTTATTGTTGATTCAATTTAAAAAAAAAACATGTCATTTATATTTTTTTTGTAATGTTTTCTCGACTTTCGCATTTTTTCATCATCAAAAGCGGACGCAAAGTGATAAAACACATTATGTATAGCTGCAAAATTCACTTTTTTCTGTCTCCCGATTTAAACTTCACACTCAGACAGAAAGGGTTCAGTTCACGCCCTTGATACATAACATACTAATGAAAGCCACATAATGAATTTCATGATTTATCATCAATGATTATTATTATAATAAAACTTACTTCGTTAGCATGTCTACCGCGCCCTTCGAAGCACAATAAACAGCATGATCGTGAAGTGCACAATGGCTGGCTTGTGATGATATATTAACGATGCTTCCAGCAACTTTTCTTCGGATCATATCCTCGGCCACTACTTGAGAAATGTTAAGAATCGACCTCACGTTGACGTCGAAAGTGAGATCGAAATCCTCCTTAGTCGCATTGAGAAAAGGCTTCAAACAGGCAACTCCAGCGTTATTAACGAGCAAATCAATCGGCAGGATGCTTTTTACTGCGTTTCGAGTCGCGTCCCAGTCGCGCAGGTTCACGCAGACCGTCTGGATCTTTGGATCTTGTTTGGATAAATCGTCGAGATATGCCTTCGTTTTTGATAGAGCGATGACTGTTGCATGGTATTTTGATAGACGCAGAGCTAGGTCTCTTCCGATACCTAGGATTTTTAAATATCAGCGTGAACGTTTTTTTCTTTTCTAATTTAATATTGTTAAAATATAATGTTTAGCTAACGGTAGTTTTATTATTCTTTTTTACTTTGCTGAAAACTGAGTATTTATATTTAAAAGTATCAATTTTCTTTATTTTCTTAGCGCTAAAACATAGATTTCGACAGTTCACTGTATAATTATAGTTGACTAACGAATTTGGATAATTCGATAACGCAAAGTACCGACTGATATCGAATGTGAAAATATTCGAAATGTCAATTTTGAGAGTAGGTATTATTTGATAGAGCGTGTGCTATTCTATTTTGTCAAAAAAATTCCAAAATGTAGAATTTTTTTTTTTCAACAGTGATATTTACAATAATTCGAATTATAATAATTTAATATGTGAAAATGCAAAAATATAAGATTTAATAAATATTGAAAGGGTATCTATAATGCTTCGTGACAACTTTCGATTAACAAAAAATAAAAGGCCCATTTCAATATTAATTTTTATGATAATTAGAATTATAATAATTCGATACATAAAAATAGTAAACGTATGCAAACGTACTAAATTTTTTTCCATTTGGGCAGTAAACAGATTTATAATTAGAACAAAATATGTTGGTATTTTTATTTTCTGATATTGATTTTGTTGGTACAAAGTTTAAATTAAAATATTGTTCCAAATTTATTAGTGACGTAAAACTTAAAAATACAATTAAAGTAAAAATTCTAGGTTATGGTGAGAACTAATGATGTTGTCTAACTATGCCTTTCATACGAATTTAATGGATGCAGTAGTTGGACTATTTATATTATATATAATTTTGATATCCAAATATTCTGACAGTTTTTTTATCTCTGACAAAGATTTTTTTAAAATTTAATTTTTATTATTGTTCTATAAATTTAAAAAAGGACGTTTTTTTTTAAATTTAATAATTTCTTTTATTTTTAATTCTAAAGTGAATTAGACTATAATTTAAATACTGTATTTGATTACATATTATATTTTAAATACTTTCGTTGTATTTGAAATACTGTAGGCCCATTTCTGCTAACATCTACGTATTTGATGAACATCAACTATCACATAGAATTTGCAAATACTAGAAGTGTGAATATTTAAAAATATTAAAGATTGTAGAATTAGCGCAAAGTAAAAAAATTTTCGAATGACTGATGGGGTGAGTATAATATTAATATGAAATATGGTTAAGAAAAGAAAAACATACTGCTCCAACATGATTTTTTCTTTCCATATAAAATTTCAATTTTTTAAAAGGAATTATAGTAATTTATATTTTTATGTATCGAATTATTATAATTCTAATTATCATAAAAATTAATGGGCCTTTTATTTTTTGTTAATCGAAAGTTGTCACGAAGCATGCGTGCCCAGTCTACTAAATTATAGATACCCTTTCAATATTTATTAAATCTTATAAAAATACCAACATATTTTGTTCTAATTATAAATCTGTTTACTGCCCAAATGGAAAAAAATTTAGTACGTTTGCATACGTTTACGTACGCTCGCATACGTTCATGTACGTTTCCGTAAGATTCCGTACGTTCTTGTTACGATTTGGACAATCCATACGAAAACGTACGCAAGCGTAGGCAAACGTACGTAAATGTACACGAACGTACAGAAATGTACGGAAACTTACAATATTATGCAGAAAAGTACAAAAACATACATTGTGTTAAATAATTAATGTTTCACCGATATAATATTTCGTACCTGAACGTACGGGAACGTTCGTGAATTTACGTGAACTTAACAAAACATATGAAATCGTATCAAAATGTATGCAAACGTATAGTATTATATAAAAAAACTACAAGAACTAACATTTAGTAAATTTTTCTTTATATATATATATATATGAAAATAATGAGTTTGTGTATATTTACGTATCTTTCAGTATACTGTCATATGTTGACGTAGGTTCATGTACGTTTACGTACGTTCGCATACGCTCCTGTATATTGAAGTATGTTTCCGTAACAAATTTTTCAATAGGTTTTATTTCTAAAAAGTACAAAACAGTACTTTTCCGTATATTCAAGTAGGTGCACGTACAATTTTGTACGCTCACGTACGTTTGCGTACGTTTACCTACGTTCCCATACGTTCCCATACGTTCACATATGTTCCCCTACAACGCTGCACGAAATGTTCAAATCGTAACCGAAATGTACGGAAACGTACGGAAACTTACGGAAACTTACGGAAACTTACGCCAACGTACGTAAACGAACACGAATGTACGTAGACGTACACATGATTTTTTCCATTCGGGTGTCTATTACTCTTTCAACTAATATTAATATTTACATTAATATTTCTATTTATTAATTAATATTAATATTTAGTCTCTAATTGTTGAGTACTTTACACAATTTACAACATGCTAACTGGATTAAATAAAGAAAATCCTGAACCTAAACTGTCCGTCTTACAAAGAATAAGACAACCATGTTTTAAATTTAATTTTTAATCTTTTTTTAAATACGCCAATGTTACCGTTCACATTATCGATTGAATTAAAACAACTTGACTTCCTGAAATTTCACGAAAATTTAAAATTATTAATGCGAAGAAATGGTTTCTCATATTCTTGATAACAAGAATGGTTTCATATCACCTTAAAGCATCAATATATATGTATAAATATATACATCCATGTAGAAAATGCAAATATTCTGTTGTACCGACTCACACCCATACCGTATCTACAGAAACTGTACTAAATTATAAATCTAGAGTTTCATTCTACGAGTGTTTATTCTCGTATTAATTCTCTATTATACCTACATTATTGTATTTAATCAATTTATACCTTGGCCTGCTCCAGTAACAAGGACGCGTTTTCCTTCGAAGCTAATGTTCATGACGACGAATTTGTTCGTCTTTGTTTGCTGATTCGCTAACTGGCTATTTGCAGCAGTCTACACTGCTGGACAGAGATCGCACGACTGGATTCTGTGCGAGCATTCGAAGTGGGGGACCAAAGCGTCATCACGAGCGTAGATCGAGAATATGACGGAGAGTTCATCTTGATAGTGCACCATCGAAAAGTTGTTTTTATTTTTGATGTAATTGAGTATGATGTAATTTTAAAATTTTTACATCATTTTTGTCTTAAAGGTGAGATGAAATCTTTTAAGTTATTTCTAGAAGGTACTTTATTTGTTCATTAAAAACTACACCGATTAACTATAAGACAAAATCTTTCAAAAAATCATTGGAAAATTTATTTAAAAAATATATTAACTGAAATATTTATCTTTAAAACTGCTTGTACTTTGTAATATTAAAAAAAAAATTAAAAAAAAAAATGTTTTGACGGAATATTTTAAAACAAAATAGACTATCTATTATATTTTTTATTAAACGACGAAAATATATGTGTGTATTTGCGCTCTTATATCTTTGAACTTATTTAACCTTTTATCTACCAAAGCTCATTAAGGGGAAGAGGATGGAAATTTTCCAAAATAATAAATTTTCAGATATAAATAGATACTTTTTCAGAAAAATTAAAACGATTTATTTAAAACACAGTAAAAAATTTTATGTTAAATGTAAATTAAAAGAAGACCACATAAATATTACGTTAAATACACAAACTTACAGTGTCAAAAGTACAAATTATTTGTGTAATTACATTTGTGAAAATAATATAAGTAATGTTTATTTACACAAATTTTATGTATTTAATTAACTGAAAAAAGTAACTACAGAAAATTTGTGTAGCTGGACAAAATTTAACATAAATTTTATGTTCAATTTCATCCAAATTTTTAATTGTGTATATTAGACTAGTAAATGAAAGCTCGTTTTCTATAGTTTATTTTTGTTTCTTGAAAGATTCATGTACAGTATCTCTGGTCTGATTTATTTATTTTTAAAGAGTGATATCTTTATCGAATACTGCCTTAAACTAAACATGAAAATATGTATAACTCGAGTTTTTCGAACCAATAGAGTCTAATATTCTGGCTTTTCTCATATGTTTACATCTACAAACATATCCCAAAGTTTGAGCTGAATCCGTGATCCGGATCCCTGACACTCTCCTAGTAGTCAGTATTGACAATTTCTGGAAAGTACAACGTTAGAAAGATTAATTTGCTAGATGCTATAAATTACAAAAAATTAATTTTTCTACATCATAGTTCTATATATTTTTTGGATTTTTAAATTTTATATCTAGTTATTCATAATTTAATTAATACAAAATTAGTCATCTGTTGAAATATATCGATTTATTAATTTTTTTACTTATTATATTTATTACTTTTTTGATAAAATAATTATTGTTCGATATTTGACTATTTTTTATTCAAAGTCTTAATATTTTATTGAAATATTATTTAAAAAATATCTTAATCTAAAAATTCTTCTCTCTCCATCATGCTGATTAAATTTCAAATCGATTAGGAAGATTGTCAATAAATAAATTTAACGCGCTTTTCTTGTAGGAATCGTGAACATTTTCATATTCACTTTTTATTTATAATAATATTTTTCATTATATCAATTAATTTTTATAAAATTGTAGGAAATTGTGTTTCCTACAATTTTATAAAAGTTTTTTATAAAAGTTTTTTATAAGTATTTAAACATTATCCTGAGTGTAATTTATAAATAATGTACCACTACCTTAGGAGTAAGAGAATGTTTTTACGAAAAATGTACCTTTTGGTACATTTTTTATAACGGTATTCGTTTACTTCTAAGTAAAACTAATTTAATTATCCAAGAAATTATTTAAACTTCATTTTCATAAAAAGTTTAAAAACATTTGGGAAGCAACATTTTTGAACGAAATTGCTCGAGGGAACTTTTCTTAAGTAGCAAGGAAACCACCGTCGACTGGTAGTTCAGCACCAGTTATCATTGAACTTCGATCACTAAGAAGAAATACTACCGCATCAACCACTTCATCAATTTCTGAGAACACAAATGAATTAAAATGAATTATTATATTCTGAATGTTACACAGTCGTCATTTGTGAAGATGTAATTTCTAACTGTCTTTAAAAAAAATTTCTATCTATTAAACACAAAATCGGTACCTTTTGAAATAAATTCTGAAACGGTACTTTCTTTTTCCGAAACAATGTTGTAATATTTATAGTTTAATATTTCCATTCAAATTTTTAAAATGTAAAAATTTACTAATATCACAAATATATTTTTCAAAGCATTTATGAAGCTTACACTTTCACGAAACTCGAGTGTGACAAGAAAAAAATGATGTTTACCTGCAAATCGACCTAATGGAATTTTACTTTTCATTTCACTAGATTTTTTTTGATCGCTCCAAACTCGTTTTCCTAATTCTGTCAACACAACGGTAGGCTGCACGGAATTCACGCGAATATTATGTGGTCCCAACTCTAGAGCCATTGTCCTAAATAATTTGAAAGTCATATTTCGAGGAAACTATACAAGACAACTTATTCTAATATTTACATTCTAATTTATCAAGCATATACACTTCTAATGGGAATTAACAAGTAAATTATACATATTATTAATCAACTGGGCTAACATAACTTTAAGGTAAAAATAAAATTAAAAATTAAACATTTTAAGGCAAGAAAAGGTTTTTAAAAGCTTTTCAAATTTCCATATTTTATCGTACCGACTGGTAAGAGCAGGAATCGGGACAAATTAGTAATTTCTATTCTGTCTGTTAGAAATAAAACGTCTAGAGCGGCTGTTCGCATTCGCGTTTTGAGCATAAAAAAGAATCAGTCTACGTAAACATTTCATTAAGTTTGCACAGACGATTACACTAGCAGATACAAGAAACGGCACACAGAATAAAAAAAAAGAATTAAACATCTCACTTGGTCATCATATCAACGGCGGCCTTCGAAGCGCAGTAAAGAACGTGATCCTTGAGGGCCGCCCTAGCAGCCTGGGACGACAGGTTGACGATAGCACCCGGCGCCTTTCGCGCTATCAGAGCCTCCGCCACCACCAGCGAGACGTTCAGCGTCGCCTTGACGTTCACACCGAACGTCAGATCGAAATCCTTCGGCGTGGCGCTGAGACAGTCCGACGTGATTGCCACCCCGGCGCAGTTGACCAGCATATCTATTGGCATGATATTTTCTAAAGCGGTTCTCGTTAGATTCCAGTCGAGGAGGTCCACGTAGACCGTGTCGATCTCGGGATTTTGCTGGTTCAGTTGTTCGAGATTTTCTTTGATGTTGGATAGAGCGATGACTTTGCCTCCGAACTTTGAAAGGCGCAGGCAGATTTGTTTACCTATGCCTGGATGAGGTAGTTCAGAGTTTGGTGATTGTTTTGCTTTTATATTTAGGCACTTGATAGCAGTTGGTCGTAACTTTAGGATATATGCTTTTCTCTTGCTGTATATAGTTAAACATTTCAGTCATTCAAAAAGTTTGAAAGGAAGGTCGCTCGGGTATAATTTTTTTACGGCTTTTGTTATTGATTTCATTGAAATAATAAGAAAATATATATATTTGACTATATATTTTTTCAATATAGAAAAGGAACTATTATCAAGAAATATTAGTAATTTTAATCACTTTATTATTTAATTCTGGTGCATATGCCACATCATATCCGTGGCTTCCCATAACCGCTTAATTTATATTAAATCTAATAAGTTATTCAAAGCATAAAGGAAATTTACAATCTCCTAGAAAATCAACGAATTTATATAAATTATATTGTAACAACTTAATTCGTTGAAGACCACCTGTATACCAATTACCTGTCTTATCCATAAATTATAGTCTTTTTTATACAAATATACTATCGTTTTCAACTTCTTATAAAAAAAATATATTCTCTTATAAATTAAATAAAGATTATTATGGTTCTAGAAATACTTGAAAGGTATAAGAAAGAAAAAAATATAATGCCTGAGCCTTACATAATTATCGATTTGCGTTGGAGAAAATAATTCAAAAATCTTGAAAATTGTTTTAAATTTCTCCTTTTTTTAATTGAACATAATAAGATTCATACAGACGGATAGCTTTAAAAACAAATAATGGAAATCAAATAATGTACAGCTTAGCTCTGTGCTCTCCTACACAAAGTTCAAATTACATGTACTTAATTTGAATGTCATTTGTATGATACTACACGTAACAATTATATAGTACAACATCTTTATCAATCTATGCCCAAACTTTAAAAAATTCAATGTACTTTAAATTAATTTCAATCGCGAGGGAAGAATAGGATAATACAATTATACTATGCCTATATATGGCTGATTGTTATGAAAATAGTGGTTTGGATGTTGTCTCAAATTACTCACGTTCTAAAAGCATTTTGAGCCAACGTCAAAATACTTACTAAATAGTAGTAAATGTATTTGACGAAGTAGAAGACATAATTATATATTTCGTTTTTATATGAATGGTTGCAGTATATGCAACCATGGGGATAAAATGTCATTACTGTGATATTTAAAATTTTGGTTTTTGATTAAATTTTTATATAAATTAGTAAAATTTCTCGTAACTTGTGTACTAAATAATTGTAATACCATTACTTATGGTTGATTCGTAATATATTACAATTATTTCATGCATAAATTATTAATTTAAACAAAAATTTATCACGATAGGCATCCACGTTTTAGTCACAAAAATCACCGTTTTGAGCACGAACTTGATACAAGTGTACTACTATTAAAGTGTTAAATTTTATTTTATCTACCTTGACAACCACCAGTAACAAGTATGCGTTTATTTTCGAAAGAAATGTTCATGATTTGGCCTGTGATGCACTTTCTATAAACTTAACGTAATCGAAACTGAACAATTATTTTACAACCGGCAAGTTTCGTGTTCGAGCTGATAAAACAAGCCATAGCAGATAAAACTCGAGATATAATCAATGTTTTTTCAACGATATAATATTGACTAAATGATAAAATGCAGTACATATATGACAAATAATAAAATTTGTAATTTTTCTTTTATTTAGATACATATATGATCGTAATATACAACTTTTTCGTAAATAAATTTTTTTCTGTAATACAAGACTACTGCAAAAAGCAAAAATTATGTTTTACATTGAACGAGCGTCATGTTCAAGCTTTATTTTTACATATTATCATTGTATTTAAATTAGAGCTAGATTACAGCAGATAGATAATAAAATAAAACGTTCTTATTTCGTACGAATTATTAAATGAAATTTCTAATGAGTTGTGTATCCACCGTCGATTGTAACTCCAGTACCAGTGACCATTGAACTTTTGTCACTTAGAAGGAACACTATAGAGTTCACAACGTCCTCAGGCTCTGTTTAGGAAAAAAATCAAGAATGATAATTAGTTGAAAGTGCCAAGTTTTATATCTCCCACGTTACTTCTGTTTGAAAATTTAATTATAACATAATTCTAAATACAGTATAAACTCAAAGTAGTTACCTGCGAAACGATCCATTGGAATTTTAACTCTTAATGTTGCCGCTTTTGCCGGGTCACTCCAATTCGCTTTACCCATTGCTGTCATTACAAGCGTCGGATTAACTGTATTGATTCGAATTCCATGCGGTCCCATTTCCAAAGCCATTACTCTAAGAAAAAGAAAAATTTAATAAAATCATAGGAATTAAAAGATTAATTTATTAACTTTAAAGATTTACGAACTTTGTCATCATATCCAATGCTGCCTTAACTGAGCAGTAAATCAAATGATCTTTCACAGCTACTAAACTAGCAACGGATGAAACATTGACGATACTACCATGTACTTTTCTCTTTATCATATTATCGGCTACTATTTGTGAAACATTCATAATCGATTTTAAATTCACATTGTAAACGAGATCGAAATCTTCAGGTTTGGCCGTCAAAAACGGATCAAGTTTAGCGATGCCAGCATTGTTAACAAGTAAATCAATGGGCAAGATGCTCTGTACTGCCGCTCTTGTAGCTTTCCAGTCTTGCAGGTCTACGCACAAAATCTGTATTTTAGGATCTTCTTTTGCCAAGGAGTCAAGATTTGCCTTAGTTTTTGATAAGGCGATGACTGTTCCTTTGAATTTTGAAAGTCGTAGAGCTGTTTCTCGACCGATTCCTTAAACAGATTATTTTTTGTTATTTGCATTATAAGCTAATTCTTATTTTTTTCTAAAATGAATCTTTTATTAACTACTTTTAGTATAATCTAATATATAGGTTTAGCAAATATGAAGTTTTAAAATTCACAATAAAAACTGATGTTTAAGTTTTTGTTATTGTCTTTGAATTATCTAATACTCATTGTATCATAAAAGATATCAGGTTTTTATTGACTATTACCATAAAGGGATTTATGAGTGGATCAGACGATAATGTTTTACTCTTTTGGCTATTATTAGCATTTAGTATTTATATCCATGATCTGATAAATAATTTTTTTCATTTCATTTTTATGACGGGCAACTTGTAGATTTTTAGTTTTTATACGCATATAAAGTAATAATGTGCACTTATAATGTAATTTTCCTACGTAATGTGCATGCGTGCAAACCTTATGAATTTATATGTAGAAATGTTATATGTAGTCAAAGATTAGGTTGACGTTAAATTGTTAACAATACAAAAATAAACACAAAAATGACAAATTCATTTTAATTTTTATGGACTCTAGTAAAAATATAAACATAACTTGCGTACTGTTTATCTCGCTTTTCATAGTTGGACAGTGTTAGATATGTTTTAATGAAAAATGAATTTATTGTTCGTTGATAAGGTTATTTAATAAAATGACTCTATATCGATCTCCACGAACGAAGAATAGTTTATACTCCACTATTTGTAGGCGGACTATTATTATGTATTCTTTTTATAAAATCCTGTCTAGAGACGAGATGTCTGAACTCTATTGATAAGCCCGACCAGACATCTCTGGGCAAAACAGTTTTACATTAAAAATCTTGGTTTTCCTTTTATCCATCTTTATAACTTTAAATACATTCCAAAAATTTGTTTATTTTCAATCAGTTTCTTTTCGATTTAAATTTCAAAAATTTTATAATTTTTATAACTTAGTTTCTGTGTCTCTTCTTCCTTTTGAGGGTATATTTAAGCTCTGCCTTAAGTCTTAAGAGGATAATGCAGCTTAGTACTGCATAAAATAGTCCGCTTACAAATAGTGGAGGATAAACTATTTTTCGTTCGTGGAGATCAAAAGAGTCACTTTTTTAAAGTGTTAAATATGTTTTATATATGATCTTACAGGGTAAACAAAATTGGAAAAATAGTATATTACGCACCTAGGGAAGAAAAATAAAGAATATCCCAGATCTCATGTAAATTTTGTAAATTTTCGTGATAAACATGCGATCTGAGGCTTTCTTTATTTTTCCTCCTGTAGTGCGTATACTATTTTTCACCATACCTGGGCCGAAAATACCACTTTCGTGATTTCGAGCCGGGAGCGAAAGTGGTACGTTCGGCCAGGGTATGGTGAAAATTAATTAAACAATTTTTTAGTTTCAAATTTTTTACTGTGAAACCAGCAACGTTCCATAATATTATAATTAAAATATCATACGTTATACAATTTTACTGTAAATTCGTTTCACGAGCTATATTTCTTGAAACACCTTTACTGCTGAAATTTGTTATGTACAATAATATTACCGCCGGGTGTACATACAAATCGACTAAAAAAAACTTAAAATAACATCTAATATAATAAGAAAATGTGAGTAACTATTAAGAACTGAATATATTCATTCACCTATAGGCGGAATAAAATGTCTGATTTTAAGTATATGAAGCAACTTTTAAGTTATTTATAAAAAGTTTTTAATTCACAGTTGTCCGCAGTTATTTGTAGTTCTTCACATTTATATTTTCCGCTAAAGACATTTTAAAGTTCTGTTTAATGCTATTTACTATAATATTTTAAACTTTTAGCCAACCCTATTGGAGCATTTTAAAAACTTTCTAAACGAATTTTCTTATATTCGTATAGGCCTATATACTTATTTGCTCTGTTATGGAAGATAGTATATGTATGTACAATATGGAGCAGCCATAATTTATTAGTAATTTTAATTTTTTAAAGATTAAAATTGTAACTGAAATTATATTTAAATGTAGACTTGATCGAATTTACTTACATGTTTTTAACAAACATTTTACTAAAGCTAATTTCAAATAATCTAATTTCTATCTTTTATAATTTAATTAAATAATAAGGGCTTATCAAGCATATAAAAATCTATACGGAATTAAAATAAATATAATAGTTATAGTTTCAAAACAATTACCAATATTTTATTGTAGTTATTTTTCCACGTGTTTCTAATAAAATATTGACGCAGTTCATATATGGATTTGTTTAAAATACACTATTTTATAAAAAATTTGTAATAACTTCAAATTTAAAATGAAACATCAATAATTATTTTGTATTACGATATTCTTATAATTAAAAAGCAAAATTTATAATCAATTATTAAAATTGAATTTAATATACGATTTATTAAAAAAAAAAAGAATAAATTGCATATATAAAAAAAGAATAAATATAAAATTATATGGTAAAATTATTCTAGTGATAAGTACATAAGTACATACATACTTACATATTATACGTATATGCTCACTCGTTTATACAATAGCTTATGAAATAATGGAAAGACAAAAGGTAGACGAGGAAATGACTGATTTTGTCAATTGACAACTTGCATAAGTGATTTGAAAAATGTAATTATGTCGAACAATAATTTGAAAATTTTTTTTTTAATCATTAATAAAATAAAAAGTATTTTATTCGCAAAATTCAAAATTTTAATTTACCAATAATAAAAGAATAAATTTCTAAACATAATATTTATATTATATTCTATTAAATAATCAAAAAATTTATATATTTAAAATATCCACACCCGTTTTAGAGCTGTTTATAGAATTATAATTTAATTTATTTCTTTCTGAAAGTCAAACTCGTTTAAAAACTTGAAACCTTTATTTAGAATGTTCTTATTAATTAGTATCACGTAGGCAGTACCTTGGCCGGCTCCAGTAACGAGAATTCGTTTTCCTTCGAAGCTGATATTCATGGCTGTGCAGCTCGCTTTGCTGAACTTGTTAACTGTGAAGGCTCACTCGACTTTGAGACGAGAACTGCTCTAGGAGGAGAATTTATTACTTCAAAAGTGCAATAAATTACAATCCCTGCATGTAACACTGCCACCAAGACACTATATCAGTGAAAAAATATTCATTTTTCAGCAAGACGATAAGGACGGTTATGACTAAAGTCAAGGTTCCTACAATAAAACTCGTTCATTCACATTGCATATTTTTAAAAAAATGCCTTTCATATTTTCCCAGCAAATATATATAGGAATCACGGCCGCGCGAATCTTGAGATTGCTCGGTAAGGCAGTTTTCTACCCTTATTATAGTTGTATACATACTCGCGTGATATCTTACTACGGGGCTAGCGCAGTGTGTTCGTTTATGCTCGAGCTTCGAGCGCAGCCTCAGCGCAGAATAAGTCATGGTCAACCACCCTACGAGGCTTCGATTGATACAGTTGCGCGTCCTGTTGTTCAAAAGGAGAAGGTTCGTGAAAAAAGATTCGAAATTGGGATTTGAGATGACCTGAGAGAGTAAATTTGATGAGGAAGAGCTTGTGGTAGTTAGATTATTGCTGTGGATGTAAATGTAAAGGTAAGAATCTTATTGATATGTATTACTATAGTGTCTTAAAGTATTTATTCTATCTTCTCTTGC
Organism: Eupelmus azureus; assembly: GCA_030522685.1. Taxonomy (NCBI): domain Eukaryota; kingdom Metazoa; phylum Arthropoda; class Insecta; order Hymenoptera; family Eupelmidae; genus Eupelmus; species Eupelmus azureus. The sequence continues at coordinate 2,799 of JAPYZA010005846.1, read as the reverse complement.
TTATACTTATTTATCTATATGCGTTTCATTGTGCTAAAATTACAAATTTCAAAAACAGTTTATACATAAAATTGTAAAACTTCATGTCGAATCCTTATCATTAAATAAAAAGACGGTAGACAAGCTACTAAAATAAAAATGATCTCATCGTTATAGGTTAAGTTTGACTCTGAAGTCGGCACATATACAGCTGTAAACATCAAGTCATCAATGCTCAGCCGGACATAAGCAGAGCGCGATACGTTGGCCATGCAAAAGATGGCAGTGGGGATCTTTTTTGGCTCTGGCGGTATGCTTCATCGCGCACTGCTCTTCATGCTCAAGCTCGGTTGGAAATCGCGCTTCCGACTGCCGATGCTTATTGTCATTGGCTTCGTTGTTATGGACATTAGGATGCAATTTGAGGTTGATCTCGAATTCTGATCTTAAGCATGACAAACACTCCGTTGCCGTGAGACTGTGATTTTTCAAAAATGAACATCATAATAAGAGATGTTAATGTGTAATCTAGATGTTATTTATCTTAATTTCAAACGCATTTGATTAGTCTAATTTAATCAGTTAAGTGAATTTTTATTTTGCACTTAATATATTTTTAAAATGAAATTAAACAATAATTGAAATAGAATAAGCAGTGTGTATAATTTAAAAAGTGTTTACGTAGCTATTCTAGATGTCTGAATTGTATGTGAAATTGCTAATTCCTATAGCAATTTTAAAATCATTGGTACTGACTGTCGATTAAATGTAAGACTTTTTATAGATTTACGTATATTTTTGTAAAACTATATAATAAAAAAACTATCAAAGTCACTGTCTCTATATACTTCATTTGTATTTATAAAATCTATATGTAAGAAAGTCTTCTTTCATCATTCTAAATTGTAAATAAATGTGTTAAGATATTAATTACATGGTGGATTTTTAAAACACTGACTTCATTTATTCTTCTAAAAATATTTCTAAAATTAAGCTATGTAAAATTATGTTTAGTCAAGTAAAGGTAATTTAAGAAAATCTTTTATTGCATCATTTTTATTAACTTAAATTTATTATTAAAATTGATTACTGTCAAAGATCAATAACTAACCCATCTCATATATTTATTATTAAATTATTGAACTGAGAATTTTTTAAGATAATATAAAAATAAAACTATCCTGCATGTAGTAGATGGTGATTATTTTATGAACAAAAAACATTTTATGAACTAAAATACAAAATTTTAATTTTAATTTGAAAAGAAAAATTGCAAATGCAGTGGGAGTGAGCAGACTGCTGGACACCATACCTTCAATATTTATTTGTAAATTATAATTTCAGTTTGACATATTAATTTATAAAATTTTTTGACAAATATTTTTCAATAAATTCGACTAAAAAAAGGTAATTTAAAAACCGTATGTTTAAATTTTTAGGTATTAGAGAAGTTACAAATTTTCTTTTAATCAATGTTACATGAAGTGTGTCTATACGTGAAATTTTTTTTAAATCGACTAACAAAAAACAAGAACATTTATTTGTATGTACTATTTATTTTTGTTTATAGTTCATTAAAATTAATGCATATGGGCAATTCTCAGGAACTTCGAACTTTTAGGAACTCGGTTTTACAACAATTCAAAAGTCTATAATTCAGGCTCCAGAGGTAGCACAGACTTTGGTAAGGGTTTAAACTACTCGTTTCATGGAGTAGAATATACACACAAATTTTGGCGTCGATAGAAAAATAGCCCTTCACGATATATGATTTTATACGTCTAAAATGACGCTTTTCTTATAGTTTTCTAAGCGTGTTTCTTAGAATATATAAACAGGGGCATACTTCTGATCGTCCTCAAATTTTGAGAGCACATTTTACGACATAAAAAGAAGAATTTAAGCTCATTCCAAAAGATGTGCTACACTTTCTTAAGCAGCTTCAATGTTATTTAGGTACGTGAAATTTTTATATAAAAAGTCACACGTACCTAAATAACGGTGATGCTGCTTAAAAAAGTGTAACACATCTTTTGGAATAAGCTTAAATTCTTCTTTTTATATCGTAAAATATGCTCTCAAAACTTAAGGACTATCAGAAGTATGCCCCTGTTTATATATTCCAAGAAACACGCGTAGAAAACTATAAGAAACGCGTCATTTTAGATTTATATATCGTGAAGGGCTATTTTTCTCTCGACGCCAAAATTTGTGTATATATTCTACTCCATGAAACGTGTAGTTTAAACCCTTACCGAAGTCTGCGGAACCTGAATTATAGACTTTTGAATTGTTGTAAAACCGAGTTTTTTTTTCGTTAAAAACAATACCATTAAAAAATTACAACACAGACCGATTTTTGTCAACGAATACTTACATCGTGATATTTACAAAAACTTTCAAAATCTTAAAATCATAGCGAAAAATCTAGGATTTAAATTTGTATGGCTTAGGCGAGGCCGATTCTATGTAAGAAAGAGAGAAGGTGATAGGGCGCACAATTTTCAAACTGCTTCTGTAATCTTCAGGTAATCTTTTCGAACAATAAACCTCTAGTACGACCGGCCAGTAAGGATCAACAAATTTTTTCTAATATTTTGGCTTCAATAGAGCAATCAAGTAGTAATAATGAACCTAAGCTTAACAATGATAACAAACCCGCGTAAAAAAAATTTAGTTTATAGAAAGTTGATATGAAGTTCAGCTTAACTAAAGTTCAGCTAACCCATTAAGTCCCAAATTGCAGAAATTTCATTCTTACTTTCGAGCTTGAATATTTTGATGAAAACGACAAAAAATTTATTGGAAAATAATCATTCC
>JAPYZA010005845.1:0-11728 GCA_030522685.1 Eupelmus azureus | reverse complement strand
GTCTTGAAAAGGGAGGTCGTAATCCTCCGAAACGTTGACTTAGTAATATGTGAATAAACGTATTATAAAAAATTTAACACCTTGGTTCGCATAGATCAAGAAAGAAATTATTTCTACAACCTTATCATATTAATATTCTGATTTGCAATACTATCACTAAAACAGAAAATGTGTAATGTAAGTTATACATGATACAGTTTGTTAAAATATCATTCACATGGTTATAGAATATTTTTAATCAAAACTGAATGATCGACACTGCAATATCTAATACTGCGATACCAAATAAATGTTTTATTATTATTATTTAGATTTTGAAAGAAAGATTTATGATTTTCGTCTAATTAACTAATTTTTTACGATGCGCTAAAATAACACTATCAATATTTTTATTCTTTATTTGCTAAATATAAATTGTTATTTAGATCCATTGCAGAGATAGCTTTAATTTGTTAAATGGTGAGTTAATTACTATAGATTGACTTTTTTCAATTTATAATAAAAGTTTATTGTTCATCGATTGGTTATATGAAAAATTTAGAAAGACTTAATAAAATATACTTTAGTAATGTAAAAATGGGTATGGATTAAAAATCTGAAATATTTAATAATTAAAATTCGTCTATCTAAGTAATGATTTTTTGAGTATAAATAGTCGCTTCAAACTGGCCTTATTTATTTGTTAATTGAAAAACTTAAAAGGTAAATGTAATGGATAATTCTTCAATAATGTCAATACTTCAGGTTCAGTATCGTACACGTGCAAAATATTGTTAGAATTCGAACATAGAATATCAATAATATTATAAAAACAAATATAACCTCCATTATAAACCTCCAATTAACAGCAACTCTCGAAATGGCATTCAATATCCGGTGCAATTTCAAGAATAGGTTATCCATACTGTAAGTATAAAACACACTTTAGCGGGGTTCGAAATAGTTGCCCTTCGTAATAATACACTTTATTTCTCTGCAAAATTTAAAGTCAATATTTCGAAGCGTCGATGAATAGAGTTCATTGAAATTTTCCTAATTTGTCTCATCAATCTAAAAGTGATCTTAATTTTTAAAAAATTGAGTATACCATACCCTATCAAACTAGATACATTTCTAAAACAGAAACACTAAACAAAGTCCCAACTACTCCCACCTCCCTTGCCTTTTTCTCCACCACAACTCCGGTCAAAATTACTCATTGACGAAATGTACGCACCCACTCGTCTCCCGAGCCGCCCAAGCCCTAAACACACACACATACCCCGCTCTCGGCGCGCCCCTTGAAATATTCAAGATCCGCGCGGCTCGCATGGTAATTACGAAATTTTCCATTGATCCCAGCGATCGAGCGGCGCCCAAGAATTTATTACCCCACGGGATAAGGGCGAGAGCACGTGTACGCAGTTCCACCCTCTGGATCGAATATATATGCGCTCGCGACTTTCGTTTGAAGTGCCTGAGCGCGCGGGCGGCTGCTGTTTATCCTCGATTTTTTCGCGCGCATTGGTTTACGCGCGAGGTCAATATTCGCAAAGACCGGAGGCTGTGTGCACTGAGCGTCACAGGAGAGAAGCCAGCGATTCGGGCTTTCGGCTTGGTGAACAGGAGAATTTGCGCCCGAGCCGAAATTAATAACAAACGTTGTTTGACTTGACATTGGGCTCTTCGGTCTTTTTGTAGGTGAGCGCGGGGCGAGTGGTTTACGATCGGGGGAATTAGTTTAGTGAAAGGGGTGTATATGTGTGGGGGGTCTTGCAGTTTAAGTAAGGTTTATTGGAGTTTAACTTTGATTGAGTAGTGACGATGGATAGTGCTTAAATTAGTATAGAATGGAAAAGACAGTGGGTATTGTGAGAATAAGGGGAGCAAAAGATGTCGAAACTCATCTCGTTATCTCCTCATCTACAAGAATCTATCCTGAAAATTGAAATCCTGACTTACTTTCATAGAATTTCTGTACAATTTCGAGAAACTTTGGAAATCCCAACTTTTTTAAAGATTTTTCAGCTTTTTCCGAGATCTCCTAACTATTTTCAGAATATTGGGATTTTTTTTGGTTTTTACGATTTTTTTCTATTTTCAAATTAGAAAATCTTTAACCCAACGGAGACTCACAAGAAGATTACAATCTACATATTTTTGACTGTTTCGAATTATGGAGCTTATAATAAATAATGATTGATTATATGAACTCATTTTGAAATTAACATTTCCAAAAAATCACTTTTTAAAATGTATTATTCATTTATAACAATAATTATATACATTACAAAATATCATATATAATATCATTTCAATCATACATATATAATTTAGTTAATAGTTCAATTTACAGTCAATTAAATAATTTTTTAGGAATAAAAATAATTATATTAATATATTATTGAACAGAAATGGATCGGAATTCCAATATGTTCAAAACATCATCTCTAAATTCTTTGTAAGCATGCAATGTAAATTATTTATTATAATTAATTTCCTTGTTCGTATCAGGTTTTGCAATGATTATTCAGGAAATTAAGCTACATCCGTTTCAAATTTAATATGTTTATTGGCATTATTAATTTTGTTTTTTTTTTCAATTCATAATACTAATCTACTCTTTACAAAGAGATGTTGTTTACAAAGAAATTTATTGGATTCAATACCTTTTAAAACTCTCGAAATGTTATATATGATAGTTCAATTTAAAAGAAATAGAGCTAGTCTAAAACCGATAATACCTCCAAAAGTCCAATCTCATCTGAAATAAAATAAAGAATAATTTACAATAGCCATAAATTCACTACCGAAAAGAAAGTAAAACGTCAGTATCACCGAGCGCCGTTTTCAAAATTAGCCGATTCGCTAATCCCTCATACCTCTTTCCCTCGGCCCTCCGGATAAGGCGATTTTCATCGCGTGCTCTTTTAGCAGCGTCGAGCCAAGGAAGAAGAAGAAGAAGAAGACGAAGAAGAAAAAAGAGAATAAGAAGAAAAAAAAGCGGATGCCCGCTGCACTCGCGGAAAATTTATATCGGCCGTTCGCCCTGCGCAGAATTTTCCAAGAAAAGAGTGAAAGAGAGAGAGGGGGGTAGAAAGGGATTCTACGGGAAAGTGAGCATCAGCCGCACCTAGGGAGAGGAGAACCACATCGAAAGAACCGACGGCGAAAGAAAGGTGCACACTATAGCCGCATAATTTGGTGCGCGACCTGGAAAAGTATGTTAATGAGAAAAACACGAGAAGAGAGAGAGAGAGGGGGGAACGTGGAAGGCGGCCAACTATCCGGGGACGGAAAGGGCCGGTGCTCGCGCGCTTGCGCGCAGAAAAGTTGTAACGACCAGCATAATCGGATTGGAAGGAGCCGGCCTCGGCTATAACTTAAACTCGATGTCCCGCACCTTTGGCGAAGCTTCTTCTCTCTGTCTTTTCTCAAGATGTTGGCGCGCTGCTCGCCGCGAGGAGAGACGAGAGAGAGCAGAGGCTGAACGGGAGCACGAGCCGAGCATACGAAAGCCAGGAGAGCCGAGAGCACAGCTGTATATAGATAGACCCGGCTGAACGAGCGTATTGATGGAATAAGAGAGTCGGGAGAGAGCTGGGAGAGCTGCAGGGAGACAATGGACTGGCGTTGATTTTTGTTGATTTTTTCTTCTTTTCTGGGAGCGACGTAAGTGGAAAGGGAAATTATGAGTTGGGATGAATTTCGAAAGAGCTCGACGAAGTGATTAAAACTTTTGCAATTACCAAAGCTGAATGATTTCTGACGCCCGGCATTGTGTGCGGTCTCCAGGACTTATCGGCTCTTGGCGATTTTAACGGGCTCCAGAGGTTTACTGCTAAATAAAATTATTTCAAGTTTGATTATGTCAGGTTTTATACTTGTGTTTCGTAGGCATACCCTAAGAATAAACAGTTCGTACAAAAATGTCGTTGATCATATTTATTGGTCGGATATTTTTCATTACTTTTGATTAATAACTGGTTAGAAAATGACCAGAACATGATAAAATCGCTTATGATATAAATATAACGTTTATAATATAAGACATGTTAAAATGTTTTTATAATCACAGATTTTATAACTAAAGAATGGAAAAAAAAACTTTTTTAAAAACATGTAGATCCCAAAAAAACGTTAAAATTATACATAATTTAACTTACGTATTTAAATTTTATTTATTATTTCAATTATAATTAAATTTATCGCTCAGTTTTACTTCCTTTACTACTTAAATATTGAAAGACTAAAACACACTTGTAAACACACACAGTCCTGTCGATACATTTTCCGCTACTATTGCTCTCTACCCTCCCCTAAAAAAACCCCTGACTATATACAGCCAAGTGCTTCCGTTCCCCTCCACCAACGCATCCACCACACACTTTCGCGCGCAGGCTCCAATATAGCTCGATCAAAAAGCGAAAGCTCTCGCAAGCTCTGCGAATGGAAATAGCTCACCTTGTCAGGAAGCAGCGCATAAGAAAGAGCGAGAGTGAGCCAGCTCCGGACGCGCGGAGGAAGAGCCGGAAAAAAGGTGGTGGGCCGCGAGTTTCCGAAGTGCGCTTTTAACTCCTCGAGGCTTTGGGGGCGCGGAGGTGGCGGGCGAACTATCTCACGCCCTCCATAATGCCTCGGCGGAAGCTCCGGGTTTTAGCGGCGACCGCGACGCCGGAGGAAATGGAGTGCACTTATTTAAAGGGCCTCTGGCGCGAGCGGCTAGCTCTGGCCCGAGGAGCGTATATCGCGCGTGTCAAAAAGTGCCCGGACGAAGTTTGCCCTGGGTATACACGCCGGAGAAATACAGCGGGACCGGGGGTAATTCATTCGTGCGGCGAGGGGAAAAGTCAAGCGTTTTCGCGCGGTGTTGCGGATTGGTGAGGTGATGGACAAATGTTTTTTTTTTTGGTGATTGTTGTTTAGGGTTTGTTTGATGTGTTTGATAGAGGGTATACTGTAGGAGAGATTTTTCTTAGAGTAATGGATGGTTGATAATAAGTTGATGATAACGTTTGCGTTGGTTGTTAATTTTGTCTTTTGAAATCAAATTTATACATGATTCTAATCGAATTAGCATGAATAATAGTGAGAGGCTTAAACTGGTCGCTTTGAATGCCCCGAGGACGAATCGCTAACCGATTGCATGATATGCGAATGAGCAGGAATCCTGCAAATACGCATTAGCTTATCTTCATGCAAGGAAATATTTCTATGATAAAGGAATCAGTTAATCAACATTAATCAATTTTTAAAAAAAACATACTACGTTGTAAGCACGTGATATATTTGCATTACCGTTTTCGGAAAATTGTTGACATAAATGTATTATGTATTTCTTTATTAAGTGTCTTATAATCATGATATAAAATTTATTTGCAATAACTGTACAATTTTTTATACTTCCTGCAAGATGAAAGGCTGATTTATGACTGTTCAACTTTGCCAGTACAGTGCACAGTTTTCACAAAAAGCGTAAAGTAAAAACCAAAAAGCAAATAAAACTTTACGACTTTTTAGAAATTCCATTCTGAAAGCCATACCAATTTTTTCAACAAAAATTTTTTTCCATAGTAAAACGTAAACCTACTGTAATCCAAAACAAGCTGGAAAACTCGATATTTCTAATTTCCTCTTAAAACATTTAGACTTCACTTCCTGCGCACCTACAGACAAAAATAAAACAACCTCCTGATCGAAATCTGATTTCCCCGATAACAGTATTCCACTCCGGCAAAGTTTGAAAAATGCATCACCAAACAAACGAAAACCGCCCGATGAAAATTAAATTAAAAATCTCCATCCGGAAATCCCTTTCCCTTCCTCTCTCCCCGGCCATCCGCCTACTCCGGTTATTTGCATACTCGAGTAAGAGAGGGGGCCGGTAAAGAAAACGAGAATAAAAAAAAGCGAGCGCCTGGCCGCAGCGGAGAGTAAAACGTCGTCCGCTGCGCAGATCAAAAGCGAAAGAAGCCATTCAAGATCAAGGATAGCCGAGTCCATTGAGGCACTCTCTCTCTCTCACTGCGAGGCGAACTCCTTTTCTTACATTCTCCGCGCTCGCGAAACTTCGCGGAGGACGTCTTTGTCCGGACGCGGCGCAGCTGCAGCGTTCCTCAATGTCCGTCCAGCGCAGTTCCTTCCTGGGGCCGCTCTGTGTTTATATATAGAGTGAGATGGAGCTGAGGAGACATCATTGAGGTCGCGAAACTACTTGCTGTGGGTGGATGAGCGGGCCGACTTATTTTTCCGGAGTTTTCTTAGTTGGCGCGAGGAAAATAATTTAAAGTTTGAACGGAGTGGGTCGTCTTTATTTGAGGGTGGGGGTGTGATTGTTTGTTTTTTTTGTGGGTGTTGGAAGGTGGATTTCTGTTGCGTGAATACTTAAATGATTTTTTTAAGGGTTAAAATATTTGTTATTATGTTAAAGTTTGTAAAATAAAAAGATCACTTTTAATAACTCGGAAAATGTAATGAAATAATGATTACCATTTCTGTGGTTGTAATGTTTTCATATTCAAAAGTGCAAACAGTGTCGCAAACTTTTTTAATTTATTCTTCTGCTTTTGTTTCCTGGGCATAATGAACTCAATTGATCTCGACGTTAAATCTCCATAAAATGTTCACACAATCTGGTGCAAACTATAAACGACGTTTGCATAAATATGTATAAAACAAAATTAACCAAACTAAATCTAAACTTACTCATAAATTTTCAAATATTTGTTATATACAGGTATGCTTACCATTAAATAATAAATTTCGCGTAAATAATAACACGCGAGGGTCATTAATTTGTTTTTGACATGAAGCTCGTTCGCAAATGAGCCATTGCACATTCAGTTAATACACTTTTAGCGCGTGCAGATAAAGACGCCAGGAAGTTTACGAAGCGCATGAGGCTACTTGGCGACAATGGAGATCACCGTAAGTGATTACAATCGTGGCTTTCTGCTAGGTCCATTTGGGCTCGTAAACGAATGAGAGTAATGATGCATGTGACGAATGATGAATACGCATAGCGGGCCTTGGTCTTTATTGTTTTCACGATTCTCATGCAATAAAATGGTTGTTAATTTAATTAATTGAAGGTAAAAAATATATAAATATTGTAACATTGTACTGTGCATTATATTATTTTAATTATAAATGTATGTTATGATTAATTTCTAATAATATACAATTTAATCTCACAATAAGTGTGTGAGTGTGTGTGCGTGTGTGTGTGTGTCTTTAGAATTACTAAATAAATTTAAATGTATCTAAAATTCTTTTTTTTTTCTTTTTAGATAAAGAACGTGGCGCAAAAATAATGATTAGTTGATTGGTTTTGATTTTAGAGTTTTTTTTTCGAAATGTCGGCAGACAAATAAACACGGATAGTTCGCGGAGATCACATAAATCTATTTTATTTTTGAAATTATTTTTATTTCTATTTTTTAAAAAAATATTATTTTTTTATTATAGTTTACATAAATGGGACCAAAATCTTAAATTATTTTTTAACAAAACAAGTCATTTCTTTTGTAGCTTTTATGTGACTGCCTGGGGTATTCTTTTTATTAATATTAAAATGTTTCAATGTAATAAATAACATTTACTGTGCAATATTAATAATTCTTATTCAAAAGTACTAATATTAAGGAAATTCAAACAAATGATTTTTTTTAATATCCCATTGAAATATGCTAAGAAAAATACACGTCATCAAATTTTTATCATCGATGCTTCATAATAACAATAACAACTCTAATAATATCCCTTACTTCCAAATAACGCATCACCATCGAAACCAAAAAAATTGCATCTAACCAGCACCACCACCCACTCAAAGACGCTCAAAGATCCCAAGGTCTCGCGATTCCCCCAGCAAGCAGCAGGCTGCAGACGTCGTTGTCGACGTAAGTACCGGGAGGGCTCGGAGCTTCGCTACAGCCGGAAATTCTCGTTGTCTTCGTTGTCTACGCTGATTGCGACTGCAGCGGTTGTTTGACGGCCGACCGGGAATTCCGGACGCCCCCTGTCAGTTATGACTACTGCCACTCCCCCCCCCCCTCTGTTCATTGCCATTTACGTTAATCCACTCTCTCTGCTCTGGCGCGCGCGACAGACGAAAAAATCCGCGTAATTCGAATAATCGTTGACGTCCGCGCGAACTCGCGGAGAAAACTCGATTAGGGAAATGAATCGCAGCTCGCGGTGAGCGCCGAGGCTCTTTCGAGTAAATAACTTCGAAAGGGTTGGCTGAAGTGCGCGCGGAAGAGAAAGAAGTAAATGAACGAACGGGAGGGTGTGGGGAAGGGAGAAGGGAGGATGGAAGGGAATGGGAGTGTACAGAGTGCAGGGGGATAATGCAAGATTGGAGAATCGCGGGAAAATCGCGCGCGGAATTTTGAGCGAAAAGTCAGGAGAGGTGTAGAGGAGATTTTGTAAATTTTTTGAAAGCTCTGGTTTAATTTGGGAGTGAAGGGGAGAATTGAAAGTTGAAAAAGAAATAAATATGTTTGAGGTTTGGTGAGTTGATAGTATTGTTGAATGTTAAATTTTATTGGGTTAAAATTAATGTTTTTCTTCTTAAATGTTCATTTGAATATATATTTATTTTTGTAAGAGATACGAATTATTAATTGTAAGAAGAAATTAATGATTTTTCAAACTCTTGGCATCATTGGTAAAAACTATAATAGGTATCCACAGTTTTTTCCAAATATTAACAATTTCAATCTTATTAAACTCTAAAGTTTAATCAATTTAAAAGTTTGATCATTTTTAAAAATAAAATTTGACTAAAGTGACAAAAAGATAATTGTTAATACGATAAGGAATAAGCGACACTAAATAGATAATATGCCAATGTAGGTACAATAGACGTTGTTTTGTCACGTATCCATTTTTCATACTGCATATTTTAGACTGATTCTTTCAAAGAAAAAGTTTTTAATCTGATATACATAAGCACTTCCACTATTTTAATTTAATTATTTTAAAAAATAAGATTAAGAATATGGCTGATTAAGCACTCATAAATTCATTCAAATAATTTTAATGTAAACTAAAAATTTCATGGATAGAAGATACCGATATTCTCATCTTACGATATTCCAAAATATTCTTATCACCCGTTCCTTTCTTTCCATTCTTTTCTCCTCTCCTACATTTCTCCTATCTCAAACGAAAAGATCACCTTTTCAAACTTGTTCAAATTTGGTCTGGTCCAACCCGCGAATTTTGCTCTCCCCCCCTTTCTCTCTCTCTCTCTCTCTCTCTCTCTCTCTCTCTCTCTCTCTCTCTTAGCCTATTTATTTCTCTTCCTCTCCCTGTCTCTATCTCTCCCTACCTCTCCTTTTCGCTCTATGTCTCTATTTATCTACCTATCTCTTTCTCACTCAAGGTGCGAAACGTACATCAGATTATAATAGCCCACTGTACAAGTATCCACGGCTCTTACCGCAAGTTTATATACGTAACGAGGCGGCGAGTGACGCACGCGCGCGGAATTACGGACGAGCGCGCGCACCAGACGGTCATTCATACACGCCGGCCCGCGACGTCTAACACGGCTGAGATCTTCGGAAGCCAAAATTCGCGACGACTATTAGGTGCGATGAACTGCGACCTGTGCTAGCTGATATAAGTGGAAAGCTTTCTTTTTAGACTGTGGAGGAAGGGGGGGGGGGGTAGTGGCTGATGGATTTATAGTGGGCTAATTCGAGGATAATTTACTTCATTCTAATTAAAGATAAAGATTCGTTTTAGAGGGATGGGATTTCGAAGAGGAAATTTGTGATTTTATTCTGAGAAAACCGTATTGAGTGAAGTTCTGTGTATCGGGTCACGCTGATTTTCTATTTTTGTAAATGTTTCACAATTAAATTTTGATTATTTAGATGTTAAAGGAGGTGATTCTTTTTAATATTTCTAAGGTAGGGTACCATGGTTTCACAGTTTTTATAAAAAAAGTTGAAGTTTGTCATAAAATTTTTTGAGTATAAAAAACTTACTATTACTTTTCTTAAATAGCATTTACTTATTGAAAAATTAAATAAAAATTTAGTAAATTTTTTCATAAATAAGAATAAATCGAATGGTTAGAATTATATTAATAAAACTTAAGAATAATAGAAATATACTTAAACTTACGTAAAAAAAGGAATGAATAAAGTATTAGGTTTCCTTGCGTAACTCACCTGTAACAAAAGATAAAAATAATAATTGAATCGATGCATCAAACATTTAATATATGAAAATAATGTATTAATATTTCTAATTTTCAATGAAAATATGTAAATAGTACGTAAATATACCTTTACCTAAAAATTATCACGCAAAGTTAATTTCAACTTTTCGAGAGCATCAGTTTCAAAGTTGTTAAAGTCCAGAAGTTACATTCACTCTCATTTTGTACATCTTAGCAAACTTTGTAAAAGTTGAAAATTTCCCCTTTAAAAGCTATGCCGTCAATTTTTCCTAAAAGAAATATCGTACGTAAGCTAAGCTGAAAAATTCTGTGACCAAGCAAACTTGGAGCTTGTACGGTAAAGACTTTACTAGCGCATCTTATTTTATCTATATGCGCTCTTATTCTGAAATCCTTTCGTACATTATGTAAGAAAAAATTATTCTTGTGTTAAGCAAGAAAGCATTTTTCGTTTCATTCACTTTACATTTATTCGTTTTTGTAACCTCATCACTTAAAGAAGATTTTGTTCTACTCCTTTTGCTCTAATTTTTGTATAAAAATTTAGAAAGTGAATCTTTTTTCATTTAGTCGTTTAATTTACTATACTAGTACATCACGCGCGCGTGCAATTATTTTCATGTTTATGTTAAACAAACCTCAAATGTTATGAATAAACAAAATCCAAACGATTGAATCAACAACAAAGCTCAATCATAAATATTTTTATTATTTTATTTTATTAAATTTTTTAGCAGCACGTATTAAACTATTAAAAAGAAACTTGAAAAAATTGTTAAACTCTAACTACTCTATTTTCCAGCACGGCAAACATTAGCAAAAATTTACACAACCCGTCTCCTCCCGGAAATCGCGGCTGAAACGTCCGACCTTACAAAAACAGAATTAAAAAAGAAAGCAATAAACAGAACCACATCCCGCTACAAACACTCCCACAATCACCCTCCCCCTACAAACAAAAAAACCAAATCCCCAAAAAACAAGAGAAAAAAGCTCTCTAAAACACCATAGCCCCGCGCATTCCGCGATGCTCGCCGGACCGTCGGCGTCACCGCAACCGCAGACTCCCAACTCGCTCGCCATAAATTCTTTAGACCTAGCGAGAGATTACGCAAGTCGCGCTCGCACACGGCCATTCATGACCGGCCCGGACAACGCACCGAGAGCGCGTTAATCTCGCCCAGGACGCGCGTCGCCTAGTCAGCGCCCTGCCCCCTCTCGCAAAGAGGCGCACCGTTATTTTGGTCGTTAAAACTGTCAGTAGCAGAGCGGGAGGGGGGCAGAAAGCCTGTCGACGACTATTTGCAGCCGCGCTACTTTTCGCCCCGCTCCTCCGGCCCACGGGCAATTGGGTTAAGCCCGGGAGATTCGTCACCGAAAGCACCACTTTCGAAAATTTACTTGCAAGCTCGCGGGACCCCCGGGGAGAAAGCTCGCGCAAATTGCGCGCTCTCGAGCAGCGGCGGGCCTGGCCCTGACTTCTAATTTTTATGCCGCGCCGCGCGCGCTCTGGCGCGTTTTTGTGTATTGCTTTATTTCTTTTCTGTTGTG
>JAPYZA010005843.1:0-29515 GCA_030522685.1 Eupelmus azureus | reverse complement strand
TCTATACGGAAAATTATATGAAAACTCAATAATTATGTTGCAAATATTGATTAGATCAGTTGGAAAAATTTATTTTATAAAAGAAGCTGACGTCGTCCAATTTTTAGAAAAGTTCCGCTAATTTTGTTTAAAAAATTATAGGCAGAAAAGTATCAATACCAAAATCCGAGCATACCGACAATTGACATTTTAACATCAATCATTTACTTTAACAAAGACAGTGAAACTTTTCTGAAAATCGAACAACGTAGCTTTCTGTAAAACAATTAATCTTTAGAAAAAATTTTTTTTCTAAAATTTGGGCTCCCGTTTAATAAATTCTGTGTAGATGTCTACTTTCACTTGACCTTAATATGACTTAGATGGTTCAAGCATCTGTTTACATTAAGCATTATGAAAATTTTTTGTAATGTCATTTGAAAAACGGCATAAGCCCATTTTACTAAAATTAATTTCTAAATGTAACTCATGCTTTTTTACTTTGTCGCCATAAATCTTGCGCTAAATGCATTATATTTATGGAAAAAAGAAAAGATTTATTGATTTAAACTGAAAATTTATCATAACTAAAAGCCGAATTCACAATTTCATTTAAACAAATGTTAATACCAAAAAGATTCTGCTTTATAATAATGACTTTCGTTTTATAGGTATATTATAAAATAAAAAAACAAATTTCTATTTTTCGAGTTTTAGCCGAAAATATATTTTATTTACAAACGCATACAGCGTGGGTATGCGTGCGCAAGCGAGTGTGTATATTAATATAAAATATTTATTTATGATATTAATTTACAACTTTGTACTGCTTTATTTAAATATGAGCATGCTATTTTCAAAGGGATTTGCCTTATAATACGAAAAATAAAATTACCTTTGTTGAATAGGCGAAGAGCGTGTTAAAATTAGAAGCGAATATATGACGTAATAAAAAGAAGTAATAAAGTAAATTATTACGTAAAATTATCGAAAAAATACAAAAATAACATAAAAACTTGCAACATAATAGTAAACAAAGGGATGAAGCTCACCATTAATGCAAGATTAGCAAAAATATCATGAAGTAAAGTAAAGAAAAACAAAACATATTTAAGTTAAAAAGTAAAAGAACAAAATATATATATATCTACGGAATAATGTTAGATAAGGAAAAAAAACAAATTTAACGAAAATACTATTAAATAACAAAAAATTGATGTTTAATCCATGTAAAGAACATATATAAAAGTGAAAAAATGTGAACTGAAACGTTAAATGACGGAAAATAACTTTTATATCTGCCCAATTATAACACAAAAATTATTAAATATCAGTGAAAATTCGAAACTGAATCGACTAAAGTAACATACAAACAATTGTACATTATTTTATTAAGAAATACAGTAATCTTTTTGACGAGTGTGCTATCACACTTGTCGAAAAGATGACTTTAAGACACAGTGCATATCGTACTTTACTGTTTCGACGACACAATATGTGTTTTTCTATTTGACGCAGCTAAAAAAAAAGGACAATGCAAAAAAAGTGACAAAATAAAGGGTGATATAGTTCAATAATAACAAAAAATGTGCTAAAAGGTATAGTAAACTGATGGAAAACTAACATCAAATCAAGAGAAATATTGAAAAATAAGTTATGAAATTATGTTTAAGTTAAAAGTCGTGAAAAGTTGGAGATAAGTATTTGAAATTTTATATCGAGGGCTCAATGCACAAAGCGACCAAATCCATTTTTAAAATCGTCTTTTTTCAATAGAAAAGACGATATTTCTGAAAATTAAACTTTACGAAACTTATTTTATCCTTGGATTTTGTATCATTCAAACATTACTTAAAATTACATTTTTTTTCTTTAGAGTTGAAACTTAATTGGCAGCTGCAATTTATTTTTGTTAGTACACGTGAAAACTTGGATTGTCAATATGTTTTAAGTAACAGAAAAGGACATACTATATGGTCAGTATATAGCCAAATTTAAAAAATTTAGTAGAATATCAACAATCATTTCAACATCTTAAAACAAGTTTCATTCGAAAACTTTTAAAATAATATTAAATTTAAATTAATATGTTTCCATTTTTAACTTAAAAAAGAGATATGAATCTATTATTTTTTATATTTATATCTTCTTAAATGAATGTTAATGTACAAAAAGAAACGAAAACTGAATTATTTATTATTGTAAATGAGTAAGCACTTTAATTTTGTCTTTATCATTGAACTAAATAACTTCTTAAATAAATATGTTTCCATTTTTAACTTAAAAAAGAGATATGAATCTATTATTTTTTTATATTTATATCTTCTTAAATGAATTTTAATGTACAAAAAGAAACGAAAACTGAATTATTTATTATTGTAAATGAATAGGCACTTTAATTTTGTCTTTATCATTGAACTAAATAACTTCTTAAATAAATTATTGTGGAAATAGTATTTTAAAATTTTGTTAACTATTTTAATTTGTTGTTTTGAATATTTGTTGCTATTTTCTTTTGATTCATATTTTAAGAAGATATTAACGTCGTAAAGTTTAGTTAAGAAGGTCTAAAAACTATTTTTTATTTAACATTTAATTTTGATAAAATATCTTATCTATTTTTTTAATAAAAAATGTTAATGTAACGGAAAGATTTTCGCTCAAACTGAAATATTGGCTGAAAAGTTTAATCCTTGTAATTTTCAGTAACTACTAGATTTTAACTCTTAAGTTTTAGAGAACTTTGGAAATCCTATCTTTTATCATGTTTACCAAAATTTTATAATTAAAAAACTTTTTATATAAAATTATTAAGATTTTTGATTTTTCCACTACTTTTGAAAGCGACTACTAATATGATAAAAAATCTAAAAAATTAAGAAAATTCAATTTGTCAAGAAATTTTATAAATTCAAGTTGTTTTACACTGAAAAAAGATGAAATAAAATTTACGAAGCAACCAGTTGTATATTAAATTTAATATACATTTGCATTAAAACAGAATCTAAAACAAATAAAATATGAATGCAATTATGCATCAATGTACTTTCGATGTACATATACACGCATAGAAAATTTTGTATCCAGTTCACAAAAATTAAATAAATTTAATAAAAAAAAAAATTTTAAAAAAAAATTGCCATCGCTTTACATTAAAATTATAAAACAATAAAACCTATCCAAACCACTCCAACACAAACTTCCATAACAGCATTCCAACAGCTCTCCCATCTCATCAATTAATCCATAAATATTCAATTTTCCCAAAAAAACCAAAAATTCTCCAATCCCCATCGAAGCCGAAACAGGGTGAAGTTCAAAGTCGCAGGCTCAGCCGATCGTATGATTATTATTGCTCTGCGCGCATGCACGCGCGGTGCGCGCGGCGCTATCCGTCTGCGGCGTGCTAGTAATACCGAATCTCTCTCTCTCTCTCTCTCTCTCATCTATCTCCCTTCCTCCCTCTATCTCTGGCAGAATATAGGGGTTGTGTGGACAGCGCCAGGGCCGTATGCGCGCGCACCCCCGTCCTTCACTCAGCTTACAATCGAACGGGGAGTATTCTGCTTCGTAGTCAACTAAGTCATTAGTGATTGGGAAAGAAAAAAAGAAAAAGATGATGATTTGGAAAATGTCGAGCTCGTCGCAAGTGTCTCGCGCGTGAACGGCCGAGGAGCTCCTGAGTGCCGCGGCCAGTGTGGCAAGATGCTGATTTACCGTCGCCGAAGCGCCGTATACAAATATTTGTGTGTGTGCGTGTCGTCTAGCGTTTGATAAGGTTATCGTCGACGACGAGCCCCGAAAAGAAACGAAGCAGGATTCATTATTGCTCGGGCGATAGCTTAATGTTAATATTGCCAGTCAACAATGTGAGTAGAGAGTGGATTATTGTTTTTGACACTTGTTCCTGTTGTCCTTTGGTTCGGGTAGGGGATGCACGCACGGGGAGGTATTGTTTGCTTTATTGTTGAACATTTTTTTGTCAATGGGTGGGATATTGTTGTTGAATGATAGGAACGCGGTTTTAACAATTTGTTATAGTGACTTTTTGGAGACACTTGGGGTCGGATTAGTTAATGTTATATGTTATTTTAAAATATGTATATTGATCACTATTGACGGCTATTATGGAAAATAAAAAAAAAATTATTTATTCTAAAAAAAATTAAGACAAAATATTTAATATTCTTCTTTAAATAGCTTTGAATTCGATTGGCCGAATTAGTAAGATTCGATATTTAATAAGTTGTTTAAATTATATTGTTTAAACTATGCTAATATTATCCTAATTTGTCAAAAACTTAATTTAAAAAAATAAAGTAAATATTTTAATATACGAAATAAGTGATTTAAACATTTATTAAACGATGATATTATTGATCAAAATATACATTCTACAAAAATATTATATATTACTTAACATTTATAAATATTATAAAATATATGACATTAAAAACGTTATACAATTAAAAAAAAAAATTATTTTTAAAATATATTTACTATTTTGCGCATTACATGACGGCTTAAAAAAATTTGCTATAGTGCAATTTTAAGGTTATGTATGTCATTATTAACGTTCAAATAATTTTATTTTTTTAAGGAATAATAAATTTGTTTTTACTATTTATTAACAATAAACTTCTTTTTTGAAAATTGAAAAAATATAAAATTCGCAGTTCTTTTAATGTGCTCTAATTGTTAGACACTGTAAAAGTACTTTAAATTATTTTTATTAAAATATGTTAAAAAAGTATTCGAATAATTTTAAGAACCAAATATCATTTTTATGTATGTAATATGAGGGGAATTTATTATTAATGTTTGTTCGCGTGATTTAATTATTAATATGGTAGTAATTCAAAATCATTTCTACTTGTAAGTAAATACAGTGTAAAATTATAAAAAATTTAATTGTTTATGAATTCCTTTTTTGCTTTGGGAATTATTTTATAAGATAAACAAAACAGAAAAGAAAACGAAATAGGGTATATTTTTTAAATATATAAATTAACATTGTAAAATAAAATTGACTAATTCAAAGTTACAAAGATATTATTACGATTTCTTAAAAATAATAATATTTCCCAAAGTTTATATATTCTTTTCTAATTAAGCTAATAAATCTAAATATTTAGTCGTTAAATTATCGATAATTTGAACTTGAACGGCGGCAAAATTTGTTTATAATTTTATTTTATTTATATCGATATGTTTAAAAATATACTATTTTGTTAAAACACATTTATTTACTTTTATTTTTCATTAATCTATTAGATAATAATTTTTACTTGCATTAATATTAGTATATAACATATGAATATACTAAATTCAATTCTTAGTTATTTCTTTGTAAAATCATTGTTTGTTTTTTTCGTTTTTATTAACAATACAAATATAAATATTTAAAAAGTAATATTTACATAAAAGATTAATGATAAATTTTTATTGAATGTTTCAATTAAAAAAAATCCAGATTAATTGCTTTATTGTATTCTCTTGGATAACAATTATTCAATTCTGTACAAAAGAATTTTTCTCTGAAAATTTATTTTTAATAAAAAAATAATTTAATTATAATTTTAATAGATGAAATGAATCTGTAAATTTAAAGTTAATGAAAAAAAAAAATAAAAATGAATTAATTTGGTCGATTTTTTTTTACAATGAAACTGCTAAAACAAATGTTGACATTTAAAAATCAATTCATACGTTCTTGGCGCGGAATGCTGTTTAGATACACGCATGCATGTCCGCACATTTACCCACGCTCACGGTCACGCTAGACAAATTTTTGCGCATTTTGACTTCATTGTAATTGAAATATTTCTTAAAGATTTTATTAAATAAAATTGCTTTTTATATATTATATTTTTCGCTCAAGAAAATAAAACATAATAAATAAATATAGAAAATCTTAGATATACTGTTTCAAAATAATTATTCTAAATTGTTTGAAAAAAATGCTTTATCTAAAGATTATTGAAGTATATTATAAGGGAGCTCTACTCCTAATAATGAAATAATTTTTTCAGACAACGTAAACCATTTTGAATCTTTTATTAATCGTACCAAATTATGTAGTTGACTTAGGGTAAAATAGTCTCTTTAGTGTCAGTAACTACCTGTACTAATATTTATGTTTATTAAGAATTTATTTGGCTGATAATAATCTATACATAAACATAATTTCGGAAAATTTATTTGAGATATTGTAACATTTAGATTAAAATAAAAAAGTACTATGCACTGTTAATACTTATATTTTCAAAAATAGTTATAAATGTTTTTTGTTGCAAAATATGATAAACATTACTCTTATTTTTATATAGTTTCAACAAATTTTTATAAAAAATCCTAATCCAAATTAATCAATTGACTTATTTTAAATGTAATTATACTGATTAAAATAGATTAAAAGTACGAGATAAGCGTCAGTAAATAATTTAATTTAATACAAGATGAATATATGTCAGTGTCAGTATAGTTGAGAGTCAAGAGTAAAGAATAACTTAGCACTGTCATGATTTACTACACTGCAGTATCCTAAAACTTTTATAGTTATTGCTTTTTTATCAAAATAATATTAAACGAACATTATTATCGTGTAAGTTGCAAAATTAAAGTTAAAATCAAAAGAATAGCAAGTTTTCAGTAAAAATAATGTAAACAAAATAATATCGACGTAATTTCTTCGCCTGTCAGTAGAGGGGCCATTTACCCTACAAGTTGTCAAAGTCGACTTATACGACGACGCGCATGCGCCAGCATGAGAATGTATTATTTTGCAGACTACTCACACAGTAGTAAGGGAAAACGTGTATGTATGTGTATACATAGGATTTTATACCCTATTTTATGAAAAATATGAGTAGACTTTAATAATAGTATATAAACGTGTTTTACTGAATATATGTACTTAGATAGCAAAGTTATTTAATGTAATGATAAACAGTAATTGAATGAATCAATTATAATACATAAAAGTACTAAAAATATAAAATAAGAGTATGAATGCATAAAAATAGAATTAATTTCAAGTTATTTGCATAATCATCGGTTTAATTAAGCACGTGCCGAGTTATAACAATTCAAACATATTTATATGTTCGATAAAATTTTAGTAATATATAATGTAAAATAAAATAGTATATATACGTATTTTTATATGGATAGCAATTAAAATTTAAGATATAGAATAAAAAAATATAACCGTATCAGTAGCAGTAATTTTTCATATTTTATTTCGAGACTTTATGTATTCCATAAAAAAGCATAACAATCTCATAAACAAAATTAACAATAAACAATATTTAATTTCGACTATTTCATTTTTCCAAGATTTTTTTTTGCGAGCTATCTTAATTTTCCATTTTTTTCAACGGCACAAAAATCTCTATTACAAGAACATCAATAATTGCAAGTGATTCGAAAACGCAGAGCATTGAGGAACAATTCCGCGCGACACATCCCTACCTCGGTTGCGGAAGTTTCAATGAAGACTCGGTTCGCCTCCCTCTACCTTTACTCTCGAGCGATCGCCCTCTATGCGTTAGAACGCCTCCGCTGGGGATGACGGTTCGATAGGAGATGGCTATGTAAAGAGGGCTCTGAGTAGGAATATTAACATTACTTAAAACGCTCTGTTCTTACATATAAAATGAGAAATTCATACTTGTTATTTACTTTAGAATTATGAAAAATTCTTTGAAATTTTTTTTAATTTTATATGTTTTTAAACAATTTCATGTTATTGTTGAAGTTTTTAAAAAATGAAGGGAATTTAAGAATTATTCTTTGATATAATCAAATTTTATTAAGCCATCCAAATACCTAGTTATCTCTACTGTAATGGAGTAATAAAAACGCATGAAATTCCATTAATTCTACGAGTTTAATACGTGTATTTACACCGTTTTACTTATAGAATTATGGGTTTTTATGAGTTCGTTGAGACTAAGATGTCCTCATAATACATTGATGTTTGTGCAGAAAATAACTGCCTACCACAACAGCAAATTTAAGAATATTCAGTCACGCTCAATTATTGTGCTTTAGCTATATTTATATTTTATGTTCATTTTCGTATATTTACTCTTGGTTACGACTAATTATTGTCAATTATATAAAGTTATTTTATATTTAAGTTATGCATGAGTTTATGTATGATAATTTTTGTTTCAAAACTGTTTTAAAAACTAAAACAAATTTTTAAAATATTATGACTGCACTGACATCAATGGCAATACTAAAGTAAGAAGTGGAATTTGTTTATTTTGTATCACAAAATATTGTACAATTTTCTTGGTGCTGAAAGGAATACTTTTGTTGCAGAATATATTCTTTAAAAAAAATTGTTTAAAACCATTAATGTCTGTGAATATAATATTTTATAAAAATAGATAATTGATTTATCCATAAAGCAAATTCTTTCCAACTTATTTGTAAAATTTATATTTTTTACCAATTGTACATTTCAGGATATCGTGAAGTTTTTTTATCCATAGTATTTGGAAGGGAGATAAAACAGTATTTTGTACTAACATATAAAATTCAACATTTTGTTATAACAAAAATGTCGAAGATAGTAATCAAGTTAAATGTATATCACTTGAATCATGTAAAAGAACTTGTTTATACAACAGTTACGAAATCAATATGCGTACCTAAGGCAAAAGCAAGAGTCAAGTTGTGAGTCAAATGAATCAAATACAATATCAAATGAAGCCGATTTTTACGTGATTCATTAAAATACTGCGATTAAATTATTGGAAAAGTAACGATGCAGCAAAACAAACAAACTCCTTTAGGATCTAGTAATCAAGATAGTTATCAATACGTTGGACCGTACAGATTAGAAAAGACCTTGGGTAAAGGTCAAACAGGTAAAGAATAAAATTTCTTCCAAACTTGCACATTTTTATAATCATTAATTGTTATTGCAAGAAGAAATAACATTGCATGCAGAAAACAAATTTATCAATTAAATAATACGATTAAATTAAAATTGTTCTTGTATTACATTTTTCAGGTTTGGTCAAATTGGGAGTACATTGTGTTTCGGGGAAAAAAGTTGCCATTAAAATTATTAATCGTGAAAAATTATCTGAATCTGTATTGATAAAAGTAGAAAGAGAAATTGCTATTATGAAGCTCATAGACCATCCCCATGTTTTGGGCCTATCAGATGTATATGAAAATAAGAAATATTTGTAAGTAGCTATTTGCATATTATTAATCTAAATTATGTATATGATAAACAGAAGCGGCAATTAGATCAGATTGTCCTAGAATCCTTTGATTATCCTTTGAATTGTGATTATGCAAGGATCATAAGTGATTCATATAATAATAACGGGGTTAATCACTTGTAATCTAGCGCATTGTTTACCCTTAGAGCGAAACAATTTTCATTAGATTGAAGCACTACACAGATTGCAATAGAAAATGCAATAAGATTCATTTAATATTTATACATCAAATTAGAAGGTTGATTGTCTCTTTGTAAACAGTCTAATGTATTTATAAGTAAAGTTAATTATAGTTCTTCTAACTATTTAAAATGAAGACTCTATACAAAATATTATAAAAGTTTCACGTAATAGATTTTTAATTAATTTAGGAAAATACTCCATTACTCGTTTAGATAATTATATTTTTTAAGATAAAACGTTTGTTTTTTCAGGTACCTGGTTTTAGAGCACGTTTCAGGTGGTGAATTATTCGATTATTTAGTAAAAAAGGGAAGGCTCACACCTAAAGAAGCAAGGCGATTTTTCCGGCAAATTATTTCTGCTCTTGATTTCTGTCACAGTCACAGTATATGGTAAAGTCAACAATTACAAGTTTCATTAATAAATTCTTAACAATAAAAAATATATATTTATGAATACATGGAATATATATAATTTAAAATTTTTTAGTCATCGTGACTTAAAGCCGGAAAATTTACTACTAGATGAAAAAAATAACATTAAGATTGCTGATTTTGGAATGGCTTCCTTACAACCAGCGGGTTCTATGTTAGAAACTAGTTGTGGCTCACCACATTACGCATGTCCTGAAGTGATAAGGGTAATTATTCATTTACTTTTTTTTTCTATACACAAAATTTTTTTAAGATAGTACATTTCGATACTAGTGCGAGAAAGTGATTTCAGCCTCGTGTGGACGTTTGCGCCCGAGCGAAGCGAGGGTGAAAAGGCCACACGAGGTTGAAANNNNACCGTATTTTTTTATACGACGTGTACAAAGCGAGATTTAGCATACGCTTTGTTGTTCGAGCGTGCGCGAAATCGAGCTTTGCGCACGGAGTATCAAAAAATAATTTATACGAGATGCCTCGTCCCACTGTTTGCTTTTGTAGGAAACGATTAAATCGTTTAATACAATTACAAGATATGACTGGATTTAATAAATAATATGAAAATGTTAATAATATGTATAACGTTTCATATTATCGTTCAACATTATATATTAAATTATATATTTAATTTTATATTATTATTACAGTCAGAATATTTTTTTCTAATCCAGCGTCCAGCGAAATTTATTTTTTCAAGCATGTCTTCAGTTTGGTAAACATCCTATCCTTGCACTATGAACTGCTGTTTGTAATGCGAGAATAGAACACGCTATAATCGCTAAACAGACTTGAAAAATCGAATTTTCGTTCGGACGCCGAACTGCATTCGTTCGTAAATCACTTACTTCGCATACGTATTCGAAATGTACTATTATATGATTCACTATTTCTGCCAAATTTAAATTCAAGTGAATAAACACGCTAACGAAGAGCGGGTCATGTAACTGGATCACTGGATCGGTTCAAAAGCAGTTTAAAATTTTTTAAATTAAGTATTAGAGAAAATAAGGCCAAACAAATAATAAAAATAAATTCAAAATAAATAATATTAATTGAATCAAAAGTTATTTTAAGTTATTTAAGATGTTTACTTGGTCAGTAAAAATTGAATTTCGGACCCCATTAAAACATATTCCAAAATTTGTATTAGTTCCTTGATTTAATTTTGTGATACTCTCTTTAAGAGTACAAAAATATAATTAGCATCAATTTAACTGTACAATTTCTGTTTACAACTCATTAATTAAAATTTTAATGTATTTAAGGCCAAGTGGGATGAGGTAAAAATGTACACAGAATATTAACCCTTTGATTCCCAAATAAATTTTACGAAAATTCATTTTTAATTTTTTGTTATTAATACATTTTGTTTGAAATTGACAAAATAATTTTTTAAAGTATATTATCTGATTATATTTTATATTTATTTGAGAATACTGCAAGTGCAGTTAAAATTTGTTTCCAATAAATTCCTAAAAATAAAGTTGTTATAACACCCAGATCCGAAATTTTCATGTTACTCATGTGTTACAGCGGGAATCAAAGGGTTAAACAGGAACTCAAAATTTATGTCGTGAACATTTTAAATCAGTTGAAAAAAATAATTTTCTAAAACTTGTACACTAAGAGAAATCCTCTGTGTTCGGGCAGTAAATAATATTCCAGCAATAAAAACTAGAATTATAGTAAATTGTACTAGTTCTTTGTTATTTGAACAATAATTTACGTGTGTTAATATAACAATAATATGTAGTAAATGTTTTCTTGTTTTTTAAACGATAAAATTTGTACAAATAACAATATTTTCTCTAGTTTAATATATTAATTTTGGAATGTAAAGAGACCTTTATATTTCTAGTTCTTTTTACTTGATCAATTAGAAAATATCAAATGAACTTAGATATTTTTCCAGTACAACTAACACTACTGATTAATTAAAAATTCTGGTATACTAATTTTTTTTTTTCTAGTAAATGTTACTAAAAATTGTATAGTTCTTACAACAACGATTTATGGTTGAGAACTTGAGCAAAGATACATTCTAATAATTTTCTGGTATTAGGTGCCAACCAGAATTTTCTCTCGGTTTATGTTTTACTAAAAGCTGACTTCGTTCATTTTTTAAAACAGTTTCGTTGACTTTGTTAAAAAATTATTGTCAGTAATATCGATAGACTTGAATTTTGATATTGATATTTTTCTGTTTACAATTTTTTTTTAAACAAAATCAATGGAACTTTTCTGAAAAACGGACAGCGGCCCCTTCTCGTAAAATATACAATCTTTAGAAAAAATTTTTCCTTACTGTTCTAATTAATGTTTACGGCATGTAATTTTTGGGCTTATGTATAATATTTTGTAGAGATATCAACTCGACCTTTTTACATCTACTTAATTATTCATTTTTACCATAACAATATATGATTAAATATATAATTTTGTAGTCTCTTGAAATAGTATCATAAGTACGTTCTTAAAAATGTGTCCTTAAATTTATTAATATACATATAAGTTACATATCAAAAAATAAACGTAAAAAATGTATAATTACAGGGAGAAAAGTATGATGGAAGGAAAGCGGATGTTTGGTCTTGTGGAGTTATTCTGTATGCCCTCCTTGTTGGAGCTTTGCCTTTTGACGATGACAATTTAAGGCAATTACTCGAAAAAGTTAAGCGTGGAGTTTTTCATATACCACATTTTGTTCCTCCGGATTGCCAAAACCTCCTAAGGGGTATGATAGAGGTTAATCCAGAAAAAAGACTAACGGTAAGATTCTTGTAAAGCATTTTATCTCTGCCTATTTTTTATTTTATTTTTAATTTTATGATTATATATTTATGTAAAGATATTTTTAGAAACGATGAATTAAATGAATAGGAAAATAAAAAAAAAATAATATAATTTTAATTTAAAACTCAAAAATAAATTTTTTTCGTTATTATTTACATTCATAGTACGTAATAACCAGATGACAGGATTTTTCACTTCTATTAAATATTCAACTTTTTAAGATAATTATTTTAAAAGAATTTTATTAATCAATATATAATAAAATTTTTGTTTTTAGTTAGCTGAGATAAACCGACATGTATGGGTAACAGCGGCTGGGAAAGGAGAATTAGAATTGGAACTTTCTATGATGGATGTAGTACAAACACATGTAATTCCGTCCGAAGAAGCTATTGACCCTGATGTACTTCAAGCCATAGCTAGTCTGGGTTGTTTCAAAGAGCGAGATAAACTTATAAAGGAATTGCTCAGTCCAAAGTAAGTGATTTGATCGTAATTAATACTAGTTACAGAAGAAGAAATTGCACAACCTTTAATGTAATAATCATAATTCCCCTCTATACTTCAATCATTATAGATCTGTACATGAATACCTATTCGGTATAGATTAGATCTTATTGTAAGCATTACTAAATTCTGAAAGAGTATTTGATAAAATATATTTTTTCCCCATACAAAATTATTTCTATAATTTTTTGTTTATAATTTTCAAAATTTCATAAAAATATTTGATTATTTTTCAGTCACAATACAGAAAAAGTAATATACTTTCTGCTACTTGAAAGAAAACGTAAGAGACCAGCATGTGAAGATGAATTAGAAATAGTACGGAATAGTACAAGAGGCTCAATCGCTCAGCAAGAAGATCCACCAAAGAAACGTATTGATACCTGTCGAATTAATGGTAATAGTAATTTAAATTTAGGACAAATAAGTCAAGGTTCACCTCTGACACCCAGGAGACAATCTAGGTATGATAATTAAATTAATATTTATAATTTTTGTACTTGCTTCTTTAATAATCTTTTAAGAATTAAGAAATTTTAATTTATCTATTTTTTATTAATATACAAACGTTATTTTCAAAGAACAAGAGATAATAAAAAAGATAATACATAATTGTAATTTTTTACTAAGTATTTAATTTTTTTTTTTCAGTATACGACAGCATACTAAACGGTCGCCAAGTGGTGTACACATTCATGTAACGCATCCTATCACATCAACCTCTAATGTATCGCCGTTATATGCTTCTAATGTTCCCGGTCAACATAAAATTGTATCATGCTTGCAAGCAGGTCAAGTAAGCAGTCCTAGACGAACACCTGCAATCACAGCCGGCGGAAACGAGTGTACAAATCAAACTACATTGTCAACGCCTTCTCCTTTAGCAAATATTGGTATTGAAATTAATGATGTGCAAGCAGGCAAGCACCGCTTTCTATTAATCCTTGCGAATTTAATAATGATGATATAATTATAGATCATTTACTTAAAATTCGTGATTAACAAAGAAAAAATGTCAATATTTCATTTATTACATTTCATTGACATTGCAGTTTACTTTTCCAAGGCAAACTTTAAGTACTTCTCTCGCTAAAATTGACCTATCTGAATAAATATACATAATCAGATTAATCCTATTTAACGAAACTGTTAGCCGTACGTATACGTAAAACCAGGTTATCTTAGATTCAATCGTCATACGAACCCTAATTATTATTATATTTTTTTTTTTTCATTTGATTTCAATGTTTGGGAGCGCATTTTATTCATTAAATAGTTTTCCACAAAGTTATTTAAGAAAAAGTAAAATCAATTTGTTTGTGTAACTAATATAAATATTAATAATTAGAATATATTTTATATGAATCATTCATTCCATAATCTTTCTTTGTTAAATTTGCAGATAAACATTTAACAATTAAAGTAAGCTCTCAAACACTTAAATTAAATAAATATAACAAATTTAGTTTTTTTTTGTGTATAACGTTTTGTCTTGACTTTCCATAAAATACTAAAAGGTACTCAATTTTAAAGAAAAAATCCTTCCTCATTGAAAATATTAGGCACCAATTAATCACATGTGTTCTGAGTTGAAAATTATTTCTTATATGTATCTTCACGGATTAAACGTAGCAAAATTTAAAAACATTAAAAAATGAAATATTGCTGACATAAAAAAAGGAATTGTAATTTTTTTAAAATATCTCGCGCTTAACTAAAGCTGTTACATATAACAAGAAATAATTTTCAACCCAGAATTCATTTGATTTATCTGTGCCCAACATTTTGACCGCGGAAGGACTTTTCTCTTATAAATTGAGTTCATATAAGTATTTTATGGAAAATCAAGATAAATGATATAATTTAGATCTCAATAAGCACAAATTAATTAAAAATATACCAATGAAAAAGTTTTCAACTCAGTCCTGCTCTATAAGCAAATTTCAGAGTAAATTTTTTTTTGGTATATTAGTTTTAACGATAGAATCACCTTAATACTTCATAAATTATAAAATCAGTCAGTTTTATTAGATCAAATAATTTTTGTTTTTAAGACTGAAAAACATTTTATATTCAAAAGTCAAGAAGCTAATAACTTTCTACTCAATTCATAGGAGCGTCCTCATTTTGAATAACTACTATGCAAATCGGTGAATTTGTCGGTAAAGCTCTAGTTTCCTTTTCTAAAACGTTTTAAAAGGAAGATTCAAAGATTAGAAACACAACTATAGCAGTTTATTAAATCTGTATGATTTATTTTTAATGTAAGATAAAATACCGGTATCTTACAGAGGGTAAAAATATTGGGATGATGGAAAAAACATCAGTTGAGTGTTAGAGAATTCGAAATGAATATTTCGCATATATTACGTGACGTAGGTTGCAGTTAACTTCTATCCGGGTTGCTGACCTGCACAAGAGTCGATACAATATCTAAGTATCGCATCGCTTAATAAGGTTGATCACGTGGCCATAAGAAAGTGCTTTGATGTGCTAGATACCTTGAACGTATTATGTTATCGATCATAGTATTCGATGAACATGAATATATTCGATATATTACGAATAACTACAAGTATGACAAATTGAAATATGATAAAAGTAATTAAACTATTAATGACCTCTACCGTTTTGATTATAAGTCGATAGTTATTGAGTGTTTAAAAAAATATGAATTTAAATAGACCCTAAAACTGAAATCATAAGAATATTTATATAATGAAATTTAAATTACTGTGCAAAAACAATTAAATATTAATAATCTGCATTTTTGGGGAACTATTATTAAAAATAATTTTGCGTTGAAATTAAATTTGCAATTATTTAAGAGATTTGAAATTTCAAATGTTTCGGATTCGGCAAGGAATATATTTTTAAACACTACAATATCGCACGGAAAAGACTCGGGATGGAATATTTCTGTACAATTCTCGGTCCGAGACGCGTGCATTAAAACAAGCTTTCTGCACGTCGTGTCAAAAAATTATGTACGATACATGAGCGATACAGTGATTTTAACCTCGTGTAGACTTGCCGCACTCGCTTTGCTCGTGCGTTAACGTCCACACGAGGTTAAAATTAATGTACCGCACTTGTGTCGTAAATAACTATAATTCTCATAAATTGCGTTGAAACAAAATGAATTCAATTTGAAAGAATTTTTAGAATAATTGTTTTATTAGTAATAGATCTATGGGGGTTGACCAAGCTGGTTTTAACTTTTAAAAAATATATTTTTATATATGCAAATACAAGATATAATTGTCTTCCGTAAGAATCTCCATAAAAAATTTCAATTTAATATTCCAAAGCCTTAATATTCCAAGTGCATCGATGACAATTAAACTAAATTTTTTATTTGAAAAATTTTATTTAAATACTATTCTAAGACGCTTTGGAATATTAGCTTCCATCAGTGCTGGAAGGCAACTACATTTTATATAAATTTGCATGCATTGCAATATTGTAATATATATTTTTTATATTTTTTGGATGTTTAATGTTGGTTCAAGATTTATGCATTTTTCATTTAGAACAATTATATCACATCCTGCTCGCAGCCTTCCTTGTTTTTTCTAATTTTATTTTTTATTTTAATTTAAATTTAACTTAATTTACGTTTTATTATGATCAGAATAGATTATCTTATCGATGAATGTAGTAGGCCGACCAAGAATATATTTCATGTAATTAAATATTAAATCATCTTATTTTCTTATTTTTTCCTCTTATAGAATATAAGTAAATTGCAATGATATGAAATGATTTTATAATACTTAATATAATCTAAATCAACAGTGTTACATTTTTTATTATCGTTTGGCTTTGTATCTTTTATAGTCGTAACCGCAGAAGAAACTCCTCCTGGGTCTCCACATACGGCGACCAGTTCAGGAGTACATCATTGGAGGTCAAGATTAAACACCATAAAAAATTCATTTCTTGGTAGTCCACGTTTTCATAGACGAAAACTTTTGACAAGTGCAGATGATGTAAGTAAAATATGTGAATTTTTGAGTACTATACTTTTCTAAACTATTTTATTATGATTTTTCTAATAATTTTATATTATATGTTAATCAAAGTTGAAGTTGGTAATTTAAACAACTATTGATTTTGAAAAATTTGACTAGTAGATTATATATCAATCTGTATAATGTAGTATAAAATATGAATTAATTTTATCTAATATTAATTTACAGGTTCAACTTACACCAGAATCATCTCCAGAATTTACAAAAAAGTCTTGGTTTGGAAATTTAATGACTACTGAGAAGGATGAAACATTTACAGTATTAGTAAAGGGAAAACCTTTAGCTACGCTTAAAGCTGATCTAATTCATGCATTTTTATCGGTAATGTATTTAAATTATAAATTAAATTAAACTGCCACATTTTAAATTGACAATTACTGTTATTTAAAGAAGTTATAGTTTTAATTTATTAAAATTAACGTGTATTTCGGATAATTATTTTACATTTGAAAGATAATTAAAATATTTAGTAGGGTAAAATTAAAATAAAAAACTTTATATCAATAAATATTTACAAAAATTATACGCATTGACGAAAGTATAAAAAAGTATATACATAAGCATTTAAAATTTTGAATGCATACATAATTATAATTATTTTTAATGCAATAGAAAACACAGTTTTTGATATTTTTATATATTCTTTCTTTTTTTGTAGTAGTCGTCTATAAACTTGTATATGTACATATATATTTATATTACTTACTAATGTTTTAGATCACCGAATTATCTCATAATGTAAGTTCACCTATGTCATTTCGAGTTGAGTATAAGAGAAACAGTACTGGTCCAGTAATGTTCCAAAGGCAAGTTCGGTTTCAAGTTGACATAAGTGAAATATCCAAACAATCGTCGGAAGCTCTATTTGCAATAACTTTTACTCTTTTAAATGGTAAGTGTTGCTGATTAACGACGATTAACACGTTCAAAATATAACAATACATTTTTTTTTAATCTTTTGTTTATGTACAAATCTGGAAAAATGTGAAATAATATTTATAAATGTAGATATTTTTGGGGAATCCCTTAATAAAAGTCAAACAGTTATCCATCTTAAGAATTAGAAAATAAAGTATAAATTAAATGATATCATGCAAATAATAGTTTTTTCTAAATTACGTTTTATAAGACTCACAATTAAAATATGAAAGTTTTAAACTTTTGTTAAAATAATCCTTAAAACCATTTAATTGATAAATATGTGGAAAATATCTTGAATGTATAGAATCTCGATATACTTAAGGTCTCCTTTTCCACAAACTGATATAAATGGTTTATTTAAGATTTAAAAATTATTAAAATCGTAGTTACGCGTATATATAGATTGATCAATACATTTTACTTTTTTTTATTAAAAATCTAACATTACATTTACTTGCTTAGGAAACATAAGACGATTCCGAAGAATTTGTGAGCATATTCAATCACAAATATGCGGAAAGGGTGCTGTTCTTCACGTTGGAACTTCATGTAAAGGAACTTCTTCAAGTCCTCGAAGTTCAAGGAAACATTCATTAGAACTAAGTGAAAGTTCAAGTTGTGGAAGTGACACTAGCGATAGATTGTTTGTTGCTTCTCAGTCGATCACAAGACAGGTAAAAAGTAAAAAGATTTTTCAATTTTTTGTCAAAATTAATTCAAATATTAAGATGTAGAATAATATTACTGTTCATACTTTAAAATAAATTTAAAGATTCGAGTATTTTACTAAATATACGTAGATACGTAAAACAACGATAATTTAATAATTCTATTGTAAATTCGACAGTTTCAAAGAAAAAAAATTTGTGGTGGTAAAGTACTTAATTAAAATTAAAAATTTTAAATAAGTAGAAATAAGCATATATATGTAAAATAATCTCTACCCGACCAATTTTCTCGTTTATTAAATCAGATTTCGACTTTTTTAATATATGACCCTTTTAAAGATTAATTAGATTAATTAAAATATATTTAAATGATTCTAAAGAAGAAAGTAGAATATAAATCTATAATTTAAATTAGTTGAAAATGGTCTTAAAAATTGTTATCTCTTCTTATCTAACTATTTTGTTTTTTCACTATGAACGATCACGTTACGTATTTAACAATTTTGAGTATTAAAAAAAAATAAAGCTTTTACTCAATAAGATTTAATTTTTCAGATTAATTCAGACCTTGAAGCAGATACTGTACTGGAAATACAAACTGCGGTTAAGGAAAATGAAAATATCTGTTCAACATCAGAGAATAATACACATGAGTCAAATAGCGGTGAAACTGTTGAATGCCAAAGTACTGTGGATAACAAGTTTATAAAAACTAAGAGCGGCAACAATATAGCGTGATACTACCAAATATTTCTGTTTAAGGTTTTTTAGATATAAACTAAAAAAAATTATTATTTTTAAGCAATTTAACGTTTATAATTTGCTTGTTAATTTAAAATTACATTATTAATATATAAACTTTACAATTGAAGCTGGTGTTGCCAACTACGTATATACAAATAATTTTGAATTTGGATCCCATGTATATAACGTCGGGTTTAACTCAATGGCAAACAACTTTAAAATGCACAGTAAAATTTAAGAAGAACACAAAGTGTTAAATTTCTTTTTTATTGCATGCTCCCGTCCGTACTTACTGAAACGCTACGCCGATGGTATAAGAAGGAAACCCATGACATTCCTAGTCAAACGAGTTATATATTTAATACTTATTATAAAATAAATATCCTAACTATTATAAAAAAATAACATCTTTTATTGACATCTTTTTCTTCACTTAGATGATATTTATTATGCAAGGTACATTTGTTTATCATAATTATATTTTTCTGATTACTATAATTTTAACCCATATCAAATTATTAAGATTAACAAGTTGCAATTTATAAGTTATCTTTTATTTACTGAACTTTATATAATTTTTTTATAACATCGTAAGAGTTACTTGTTGTGAACTACAAAATTATTATGTTTACTTTATCGTTTTTATTTATGATTTTAAAATTATACAATTATTGTTATATAAATACTTTCTGAGACATTAAAAATAAATTATTTAAAAACATTTTTTATTTTCTATATCTTTTTTATTTCGACAAATTTATGTTATCCTCATTTACATGTGATTATTTACTACCTATTGCATGCTACGTTATTTACTTTCTTTTTTCAGTCAGCCAATCATTTTATAAATTTTTATCATGTAGATTGTCTGGTCAAGGACGTAATAGACAATATAGCAAAAATTAACAGGAAATGTTCAAATTCACTCATAATAAGTGCAGTATTATTTGAGCATATTTGGATTTACATGACCTAACAGGAATAATAAACATTGAATATTGATTTTATGAACACAGCTTTCATACTTTATTTAAAACAAGATTTGAAAACTTTCTGCTACAATGAAAAAAATACTTGATAAGTATAACATATTAATTTGTTATATTTACCAATTGACTTTGGCATCTAGGACCTAACCAATTAATTGGTAAAGGCTACACAGTGAATTTTGTTAAAAAATGTTGTGTTTAAAACCAAGTTAAGTTATAAGTAATTATAAAGTACTTTGTAATTGTTACAATTTTTTTTGTTATAAGTATTTTTTTTATTAAAAAAAAAGTTTACAAAGTTCGAATAGTTGTCAATACAACACTTCTCTTGTAAATATAACAAAAAACTTCATAGGAGCAACAAATTATATTTTAACCAAGTGCTACTTTGTTAGATTTATCAAACACTTTTTTCAGTGTAGATGTTTTTTTAGTAAAATGGTAAGTTTAGAAAAAAAGCAAATTTTTGATGTCCATATAATTCAATTCATGGTATGATTGCAGGATTTAAGCTAGAGTTATTATTAATTATTCTTTACATTAAAAGTAGGGTACCTTTACACAGAACAGACAGATCCGAGACAAAATATTTTAATAAAAATTTCACATGTTATCATTTTTATAGTCACATGTAATAATCACATTCTGTAAATAACAAACATTAAAATAAGAAAATCTGTTGGGTGGGATATCTGCATTTTTTTCTGAAAGTGTTTTTCAAATAATATAACCATGTATGTAACTGCAAGTATAACTCCCGTGGGAGTTTTGGGGTAAAATAAGACTGGATTTTGGTCAAATGTGATAAAATTCGGGAATTTGACATAAACAAGGGATATTGGTTGGCCAAACTTTAGCCATTTTTACACTAAAATTTCTGCAGGTAAAGGGTTTAATTACTATAATAAGAATACATAATTTTATATTTTCTCATTTAATTTTATTAGCATTCATAAACAAAATGTGTAACCGAATCTACGGTTCCATCACTTACACTTGAAGATGATTTCATCGTTAGATGTAATTGAAAAGCATCCATACAAATATTCTTAAGTAAATGGTTTGTTAAGATTGGAAAAATAATGTTTTTTTAATTTTATACAGATCATTTATTTTAATAAGCGAATAAAACCTTTTTTAAATTTAGTTGACATTAGAGTATATAGAATTGGATTAAGTGCAGAATTTAAGTAATACATAATTCTTGAAAAATATAATAAACAAAAATATCCTTCTACGCCGATATTTACAATATTTTCTAATGGAGTAAATATCACCCATATCATCATTGCCCGAAAAGGAAGTAAACAGATAAAGAAGACTAAGATCACTGTACACAACATTCGAACTACTTGATTGCGATTTTGCGATGAAGTTTTGGCTGCATGATATTTAATATGTTTTTTATAAATAAGTTGATGTACTATAATGGAATACAATATGAGAAGAATAATAACTGGTAAAATAAAGAAAATAACTATGGTTGTTATGATATAAACGATGCTCCATTTGGCTCTTGTTTCTGTTTTGCATGTAGGTATTAAACCATGGTTTTCATTATTATCTATTTCGAAAGTTACCATGAATAAAAATGGGCTGAAAAAATGATTATTTATTAATAAATTAAGTAGATTGTTTGTAATTTTACATACATTTATCGATACTTTTTATATTAAGGCATAATTAACTTTTTAAAAAAATTTAAAATAACCAATATAAGATAATTTCTTGATCGAACGATTGCTGCAGAAACTGACTTTCAAACGGATTGATATAGTTTGTTTTTCTTGAAATTTATAAGATTTTGATCTGTAATTTTTCAAAAGCAGTCTTTAAAATAAAAATTAGTTTTTCTTTCAGAATTTAACACGATTTTGAATTCTTTTAAATTATACGAACAAACTATATAAAAAGTATCAATACTTTTAGTTTTACTTTAGGTGCAAAAGATAGAGAGACGCTTTGTCAGTCACGTCAATATCCCTTCATGACCTGTCAGGTAAGCTCATGAATTTTAAGATCATTCTAGTTAAAACAAGATGTTATTAAATGCAATAAAAAGATAATTCCAATATTAAGAACCATTCACTATAATAATAATCGGTTAGTGCTTCTTCTGGTTTTGGACGAGTGCTATATGCTTCGACAAGCTTTCAAGATATGGAGATGAGCTCCAAAAAAGAGAAGAATACGGTAGGCATAAACCAGTAAGAACATAGTCAAGGTGATATTAGGATAACACATGCCCGAATTTTGGTAAAACGCAAAAATGATTTTTATTCTTAACTATAATTGAAATAATATTTTTCCCCGTAGAAAAATTTTAAATATAATTGATTTGTTGCTTGGGCTGCAAGAAAACTATAGACAAGATGCAGGATATCCCACATATCCTTTGCATATTACCTATATACGTATTTCTTCTAGTCCAAAGGAAAATGTGGCTAAATATTTAGTTATATTAATTTTGTTGTAAATATTTTTTTAAATACACAAATCACATGTTGTATAATCACCACTTGGGGAAGCATGTTGACTACATCTTACTCATTCAATATTTTGACATATCCCATATTCCGCAATCCGGTATTAATATTTATGATAATTCAACATGTTACCAAGAACATGTTCAAAAATTGGTAATGTTCAAAAGGTTAAATTATTTGAAAATGAATAAAAGTTTAATGTTAAATCGTATTTAATTTTATTTAAAATTAATCCGCATCCTTTTATTTTATCACTTTTCACATTTATATATAGGATTAAAAAGAATAATTAACAAAAACATGGAAACATTGTATTTTTAATACTAATCTTGTCAACGCTTGCACTTGCTCAAAACAACATTTTTACAATATAACGAATTGGCAACATGTGAAATATTAAAATTATTGAATGAACAAAATGTAATCAAGATGCTTCTCCAGTGCCCGAGTGGTAGTTGTCCATCATGCACTGTATATATCCCAAACATCTATTTAGTAGGCTACATTTGGCACATAGCCATAAAATGCGTGTGGGCGAAATGTAAAGGATATGTGAGATGTAGTTCGTCCCACATCTTGGTTATAATTTTTACAACCCAAACAATATGTTGGCTATATTTAAAATTCAATGGTAAAATTCAATGGTAAACGTTATGCAAACACAGTAATGTGGTACAGTAAATTAGTCCAAATTCTGGAAGTCACACTGTATTCTACGTTAAATAATAAAAAAATCATGACATTATATTATACTGTACGTCTAGATGATTTGTAATTGCTGAAACAATATTTTCTTCATCAGAGAAAACATTTATTTATTTCAATTAAAAATTAGTCTATCATTATCAGTCATGATATTCAGTTATTTTGGATTCTCTGTAACGATATTCAAATATATACATATAACTATAAACTTAAATATATACATATAACCATGAAAACGTATTATCTGGAATTAGTTAACCAGATTTTAAGTACCTAAATATCATACTCATCCAAATTTATTTCATTTTTGAAAAATATCAGATGCTTAATTTCAAATTTAAATGTCATAGTTGATCATACTTTAATTTCAGATTAAAAAACTTTTAATCTGAAAAATTATAAATAAAATAAATAAAAAATAAAATTTGAAAATTTTATCTGTCAATATTTTACAGAAATCGAAAAAGACAAAACTTTAGAAAAAACTGTTGCTGTATTTATCTATAAACCAATGATTTTTCATGTATTTAGAGGTACTCTGCGATTATATTTGTTATATCCATCTGTATTTTGCACAAACCCAGGTTTCTCCAAAACGAACTATCAGAACATTATTATCAAAGAATAATATACTAATATAGTGCAAATGCATTTTATATCTGTTCACATAGAGAGCATATGCAAATCCATATACAGAGCAGACAATCCAAAAATCTTATTTAAAGATACTTAAGTATAAAAAAAGCATTGGAGAAGATTTCCTACGTCGATAAAATATCTGATGCATGTGAATCTTAATGTATCCGTCAATACTTTGCATGCTTGTGCGAATAAAATCATTACTAAAACTAAAAGTAATTACATAAATTATTCTTACCATGTACATAATGCAGCTGTAAACCATGTTAGTACAGAAATTAAAGCCGCTCTAGATTTTGTGCACATATAGCTGTAACAAAAATTTCTAAAATATAGTAAAGAAAATTTTTTTAAATATAAATTTTATTAATTTAAATAGAAAACTTTGCTTTAGATTTTCGA
Source organism: Eupelmus azureus (assembly GCA_030522685.1). NCBI lineage: Eukaryota > Metazoa > Arthropoda > Insecta > Hymenoptera > Eupelmidae > Eupelmus > Eupelmus azureus. Next base: position 4,786 of record JAPYZA010005843.1, on the reverse strand, counting down.
GTAACGACTTTAATTGATACGATTAAATTTTTAATAAGATTTTGCACGAACCATATTATACACGCATTATATTTGACTATATTAAACTAATTGTGCACTTATTATTATTTAATGAACTTAGTACCCTAGTCGTTATCATAAGGCATTCCGTATGATTTAGACTTGTCATTCTAGGTGTAACATTGATAATCAAATATAAAAACTAAAAATACAGGCATGATCCGTATAACGTAAAGCTTCGACAGCTCCTTAATACAATATATGTGTAATCTACGAGCTTATGCATCGTTTTTTATGCACAAAGTAACGACGTATTACCTATAATATGTACCTATATTGATTTTTACTTCTTTTAAACAGAGAAGATAATTAATAAATTATCTTTTCTGTTTAAAATAATTTAATAAAATTATTTTGACAATTAAAGTTAGCATTAGCATGTTTTCTTTTTAAAGTTATTCAACATCCAATAGGTTATTTTACAGGCTTTCAGAATATATAATAAATGATTAACTTACTTAGCTCTAAGAGGTTTGCATATAGCATAATAACGTTCAAAACTTATGGCTAAAATCGTAAGAACTGCTGTGTGGGCTACTGTTGTTTCAACAAATGGAACTGCTTTACCTAAAAATTTTAAGTTATTTTAATACATTAAAAAATGCATATTTATCTATAAAATATTTTTAAGTTTTCGAACAGATATTAAAAAAAAATAAATAGTATGATCTAAATCTAAATATTACTTATATGAGTTAAAAAGAAATTATAAGATTATAGATAACAATAATCTATAAATTGTAATCACTTCATAGTTACTTACACATTTTTTCACCGAGAACCCAAATTTCTGGACCATTATTCACCTCAACTAAAATTGCAGGTGTACATACTAGCAAAACGCAAAGATCAGCAATACTTAAATTTACAAGAAATATGTTCGTACTGTTGCACATGTTTTTTTCTCGTATAACAACTATAAGTACCTGTAACAATAAAAAAAACTTCATAGTTTAACATACTAAATAATTTATTTTAGATTATCTTGTGGTTTTTAAAGTTTTAAGCTTTTAAAAGCAAAAATCTAAAGCTTGATTTAAATAAGTTTTTTTCAAAGTCATTTTCTGTAAAATACATGTAGAAACCAAATTAAATTTTAAAGTAGTAAATTACAAGAAAAAAAGATCTGCTTATCTTTTTTTATTTTTATGTAAAAAACACGGATAAGTAGGGACCTGCGGTATTTTTCTAAATGCACCTACCATTAGATTACCAATGATTCCAACGATTATTATGATCATACAAATGAATACTGAAGTTATTTGAATATAAACGGGTAATCTGTATAAGTCATTGATTGGGTGAGGTGAATCAGTAATTTGTTCTGAAAAAAAAACATGAAAATTAATTACGTGTATTGTGAAAGTTTTATCAATAGTATTTTGTGCAAAAAAAGAATTTATTCTCTGAGAAGATAACGGATATAGAAGTAAAAGTTTTCAAAAGATAATTTTTTGATATTCAAACAAATTAAATGAAACTTTAAAAATATTTAATATAAGCTTTTTCCAATTAATTTGTATTACTTTATACGTAAAAAAAATAAGATGACTTTGATGCTTGTTTGGAAATTAATAATGAAGCCTGTGAGAAAAATTTCCATAAAATGTTATTTATTATTTACTTATCCTTTTTGCGCATTATAATGAATAATATTATACGTAGTTTTAAGTTCATTTTAGAAATAAGGCAATTTTGTAAATTATATTTAATTAAAACTATTTGACAAATGTTTTAATAATTTTTCGCCTATAAATATAGTACTTTTGTTTAACAAATTCAACTATAAAAAGCCATTAAATAGCTTTATCAACTTAAGCATATTTTTGTTATTTTATTGATGTTTCTCGTACTTTTCAAATAATATCTGATCGCACAAAATAATTGAAACTAGTTATATAAATAAGAATTTATTTAAACTTTACCTTCATAATATGATGTATCATTCATTACTTGCATATTGACTGTGCGAATTTTTCAAATAAGTTTGTTTTTCGATCAAATGAGTAAATTCATAACATTAATTGAATGCTTTTGGTAATATAAAATCATATACGTAATGATTTTAAAGTTTGATTAGTTTTTAAGATGAATTATAGTTTAATATTTAAGGTGAAATAAGTATAGTTGCTTGACAGTTTTCTATTTTCGGTTTCTATACAGAGCATGCGCAAATTTGTCGTTAAAATGATTCACCTTTAGGTATTTTTCTGATTTTCGTTACATAACGTCTATAGTCAATAATTTTTTTCGATAATATATAACAATAAAATATTAATTTTTGACTGAATTTCCAATTATACCTTTACATTTTCGTACAATATCATAAAAATAATAGAATGCTAAATTGATTATTAAAGGTGTTATATAAAAATATTCATTGGACGTTTTATTAAGTTTTATTAATTTTCATACATTACAATCAGAATTTTTTGTAGAAATTATTTCAAATTCGCAAATTAAATTGGGTGTATGGCTATTCATTGAAATTCCTATATTTGAAAATCTAAACATTTAGTTTTAACATAAAGTTATATATTTGATAAAATCAAAAGGTGCAAATAAGTATCATTGCACACAAGTTATCATAATTTTCAAAACAATATTATATTTTAAAATTATATTAAAAAATAGTTTGTATCTAATTATGATTCAGTAACTTACGGATTGACGAATTTCAGGAAAAATAATATTCAACAGATATAAATTATCAAGAAAGTATTTTTTCTTTTTTTTTTTTTTAATTTTAGCAAAATCTTTAAGTCTGTACAGAAATGCAGCATATCTAAACAGTTCTTAAATAGATTTTTTAATTGAAAAACAATTTAAATAACAAAGAATCAAATTTACGTAAAAATGGATTTATTTTCAAATATTATTCTATTTTCTGACGTGGACATTTTATGAAAAGATGACACAAAAATATACTTTTTTCATACATTAAGCTGTAAAAGAAATTAAAATAAATTAATAATATAATAACATTAAATCAATAAAAAATATTAAATTACTTACTATCAATATAATTCTTGTAATATTTTATAATTCAGGTTCCAACTGTTCGAGGAATCAATTTTTTGTAATAAGAACGTGGAATAAATATCATCGTATGTTTATTACATATTTAAATTATTTCTTTGTATTCTTTATTCTAAATCAACATAATGATGTATTTTTAAAATTTAATATTATTAGATAATTAGTATATTATAATAGCAATACAATATTATTATTAAATAGTTTATAAAGCTTTTTTGTTTGTTACATATAAATGTAACAAACAAAAAAGCTTTACAAACTATTTAATTCAGCCACTTTCACATACGCATGGAAAACATACATACTTACTATCCATAATTATTATACTACATTATAATACAATTTTTTAATTTTTTTTGATTCAATCAAGAAGCTTACTTCAAATGACTGCGTTCAAATTGGATAAAATAATTTAACTCGACTAGACTTGAATTTTTCGAGTACCCGCACACATCTATATATACTGTTGAAGGTTCTCGTACTTGATCTTGCATATGCAACATTGTTAATTTATGTACGCATTAAAAATGAACTAAATAATACTCTTACAATAAAAACCAATTTACTATTATTTTTAACCATATTAATGGTATTTTAGTCTTTTAATCTTAACATGGACAGATTACTCGACGCGTCACCTGAGGAATTTAGAGTGGACGTTGAGGACATCAAAATGAATGCTATTAAATACGCCAATGTCAGGAAAGAAACCAAAAGAGCACTACTACAAGACCTGTTTACCCTCTCAGTGGAATATGTATTGAAATGTGGCTCAAGCATCAACGCCATAAAGTGTATATCAGCGGCAATTAAACCAGTCATTAGTTAGTCAGATTAAGGAAGAACTTGAAGTCGCAGAAGTCAGAACCACTAGCGTAACCCTCTCAGTACATGGGATTTGGAGCAGAACATCAGCCAAAGATTTCATCCGACTTGGATAATGAAGCGGAACCAATAGATAATCTCCATTCAAATCCTCGTCGGTGGAATGATAATTTTTCTAGTATTTAAAAATCTGATTATTTAAGATAAATCTGATTAGTTGATTACTCTGGTTGCTTTGTGGTTGGTTAGAATGTTAACCAATCAGAGACGAGTCCTGTTGGTTGTGTCAAAGGTTCATCTGAGGAGTCACGTTAATTATGATGCGAATAGTATTACTACTGCCAACCGACGTAGCGGTGAAGCATCTAAGGGTGGCACTTAATTTTAATAATAGATTATGAATCATTACGGTACATTTTTCGATGAAAAAAAAATGAATCGCGTTTTTCTTGAAACAATGTTTTTTGACCTGGTTGACATGATTAAGAAAAAACTATTTGACCGATGTGATTTCTGACGGTAGTCGTGCCTTTTGCTAACTCATTTCCAACCTTTGAAATCCTAACTGATTTTACCCCTTCCTCTATAAGCAATTCGGAGTGAATATAAATATTGAACTATAACGGCCGTCGCGGCTACATCAGGCCCTTTTTCTTTGATAAACAGGAAAAAACAATTTTGCGACTCACGAGTTCTGTTCGAGTAATAGCACCTTTGCCTATTGGTTTGTTCTTCAGCCGCTCAATGTCTATCGTATTTAAATCGACCAACTGTTGACAAATCGGGGTACCTATTTTGCAATCTATCGACATTAAATGCGCGATGTTGTCGTGACGCATAAATAATTGATCGTGAGAGTACA